>JAREIK010000801.1:8664570-8809570 GCA_029783825.1 Sapria himalayana | reverse complement strand
ATGAACTATTTTAAATAAGTGAGATATTGTAATTATAATTCTATAGCGGTGTAAATTATAATTAATATAAATTATTGTTCAAAATAAATTACATTTGGCGCCCAAGATTTTATCTTAGCTATGGTCCATTCCATAGCATTATCTAGATACAACACAGTCTTAAAGTTTTTATCTGTTTATAACATTTTTATTTTCATGATCAGAATAATTAATTTAATTATAATCGGATAATTTGATTTTGGTGTTAAATCAAATTAATTGATTTGCATTAAATTACTTATGATTATGTGTATATGTATTTAATAAATAAATTAAATATAAAAAATAAAAGAAGCCAAATAGTTTGGTTTTAATGAAAATATTAAATTTTTAGTTTATAGTTTTAAAAATATAAGAATATGCAAGAGTTTGATTCGACAATGCTAATCCACTATAGTGTTGTCGTTTTCCTCGCACCTATCTAGAATAGTGAGATATGTGAGAGAAGATCACTGGCAGAGCTAAGCTAAAGGTATATTTCTTCTTCTAGTATTTATGAATATAGGATTGTAACAAAGTAATCCTAACCCACAAGCATTATCCACTTGATTTTTTTTTAGTTCCTGAATCCCCAACAATGATATCAGAGAGAGAGGTTTATTGTGATATTTGTGGGTGCATGGGTTGGTTTTTAATGTTTTTTTTTTCTGAATATGTGAATGACATACCTAAACAGAGACAATCTAGCATTTATTGGCCAAGTTAGACAACCTAACTATTTTTATGGTTTGTGATATTGATTTTCATTTATAAGATATATTTTGTAATTGTTTTTTGTGTGTTTATTTCACATGAGGTTATAAATTATCTCATTATTATTTTGTAATGATGGCAACTTAGACATTGGTTAACACAGTTGATGGAGGTGGTTAAAGTGGTTGATGATTATACCCATGGAAGTAGTCACGGCCAATAGTAGTACTAGTGGTAGTTTCAATTGGTGGCTATGATGACTATAAAAGTTGTCACACTAGTAGCAGTGTCGGTGGTGGTTTTGATTGCTAGAAAAGGTGATTGGAAGCTATGAAGGCCAATAGTAGTGCCAGTGATTGTTTTAGTTGTCAGGGATGGTGAAAATGGAAGCCATCATGGTCAATGACAACAAAAATGATGGTTTCTATTGCTGATGATGGTGATTGTGAAGATAGTAACAGCCAATAGCAGTGATAGTGATGGTATAAGTTGTTGATGATGCTCATTATAGAGGTTGTCATGTCCGACCACGGTATTGGAGGATATATTTGAAGTCTATGACAACATATGCAATTTCTGATGTGACTGATGGTGGAAGAATGTCTGGTGATTGCAACCGTGGGAATGTACATGACACATCTCATGGTGGTGGAAACTAGCAATGGTGGACTCATGGTGGAATACTATGATGATGGTGGAGTACATGGCCATAATTCGGGGGGGAAGGGGGGGGGGGGATGAGGTTGCTTCCATTTTTTTGTTACCTTGGATATTGCCTCAAGCATTTATAGTAAAATCAGGCAAATTTGCCTGATTTAAGGCACTTTCTATAGGTTAGGTTCCTTATAACCTATATTTTCAAGGTGTTCAATATTTAAACGTACATGATATTAGTCATCATGTATATGTGGAATAGAAATATATGTGCTGTAGCATGAATATTTATCTATTGTGAAATGGATGTGTGTGTGTGTGTTGTGATGGGCATTGTGATGGCATCTATATACATGAAAACTAGTATAATAGGTTTGGACCGAAGGGAAGAAGTTAGTTCTTTGAAAATACAATTTTTAGAATGCCACATTTTAAAATTCCTCAATTTAAAATATTCTAAGTGGGTGAGGGAATTCATTAAATAAATATTATGGTCTCCTCAGCTAGTTTGAAAATTTTGCAAGTCAATTAGCATTTTAGTCTTACCTTTCTCCTATTAAACTAATTTGTTTATATACTTAGCACAAACCACCATATGGCAATTTTATGAATTGATTAAATAAGATACTTCTCCATCTAAATGATTCATTTGAGAATTAATTGGTTTAGATTTAGTTGATGGTTTACACTTAGTTATAAATAATAATGTCCTATCTATATGAGTCATTGCAATTTTTTGTAAGACCAAAGATAAGTTATCAATTTAATCTTGTTTGGTATAGTCGCTATCTAGATACAAAATTTATAGAAATTGACATGTCAAAACAAATAATGAACAATAGACATTCTTCCATTGATGCATACTATTCATTGTGCATTAAATTGATAAAGAATTCATTCAAAAATTGTTAGAGGGCATATTTTTGTGAAATAATTCAAAATAATAAGCCTATTATTTATTTTTATAGGAAATTATCTTTCAATTTACTTGTCACCATTCTCAAAGAGAATAAAATCAATGAAACTGATTCTATTGATTGGAAAAGAAATCTTTACGTTATCCCAGCTATTGAGAACTAAAAATTTGTGCTTCTAAGATCTATGTCGAGATAAACCTCAATATTAAAAAATTGATAAGGAAACCAAGCCTTGTGAGTAATAATTAAAGGTTGATAAGATATCTATATGTTATATTTTGACTTTTGTGTCAAATACACTCAAGCATCAACATTAGTTCATGGCTATTGCCTATGATATAATGTCTAATATCAAAGAAATATTTAGGAATTAAGCTCATTCTGCTAGGAAAAGAGCCATGAGATATCTGATGAATACTACAATGATGGAAAATACCCCGGTGAGAAATTATGTTTTCAAAAAGATTAGTCTTCTATTTAAACTAGAGATCTTTAGAGCTGAGATTGAAGTGGATTCTCAAATTAATATTATTCTTTAATCACTATCAGACTCCTTTACGTAATTCTACCTAAATCATAATATGAACATACCTGATTAGACTTTGATAAATTTCTTTAGAAATTGGTGTCAACTGAAAGTGTTATCTGAAACTATCTAGAGTATTCATGGCTAAAAGAACTTTTTTTTTTAAAAAAAAGGAGAATAACAATTTTCAGAAATATATTCTAGTTCCAATGATAGCTCCTAAGTCACATGTGGGAATTAAAAAGCCAAAATGAAAATATTTTCTATGCAAGTAGTAATGATGCTAGAAGAAGTGGTGTCTAATTTATCTCAATAAAGTAAATAACCAATGTAAATCACAATTACTAGAAGTTTAAATGTATATAATGGTGTTATCTATGGATACCTTGCATGTGGATATGGGTTCCATTAATTATATCAACAATTATTTGTATAGTTCCAAGAAACTAGATAGCTAAGTAATAAATAGATTGATCTTCACATTGAAAATAGTATCAAGGCTGTCTATTAAAGTAGGAGATTGCATGCTTCAATTTGAAAAAAAAAATAATGTTTTAATTTTAAAGGATTGTCTTAATATACTTTCAATCAAGAGAATCATGATTTTAGTTTATAGTTTAGTTAAAGATGTGTTATCTTTTTTATTCAATGATTTGGTAACAAATTACTTAAATAAAATGATTATCTATTATAGTATATTAAAAATAACTTTTATGTTATTAAAAATTTTACTCCTCTACTACAATAATATGAGTCAAATATCATCAATGCCTTCCCAAATAAAAAAAATACTTTTTGATATGAACCAATCCTATCTTTGGAACTTACACCTAAGTCATATAAATTTAAAATAGATTTCAAGACTTGTTAAAGTTGGACCTTTGGGTTCATTGAAAGTCGAATCATTTCTAGCATGTGAATCATGCTTAAAGAAAAAAATGTCTAAATTGCCATTTTTGGGAAAGGGGTATATATCCAAAGAGAGGCTACAATTAGTTCATTCTAATTTATGTGGGCATATGACTATCTATGAAAGATTTTGTTTTGAGTACTTCATCCCTTTAATTGATGATTACTCAAGATATTGATATATTTATTTGATATGTCATATGTCTGATGCCTCTAAAAAATTTAAAGAGTACAGGATGAAAATAGTAAAACATAACAATAATTATCTCAAAATACTATGATATGATAATGGTGATGAGTACCTCTTTGGAGGATTTAGGGACTACTTATTGGATCGAGGAATTACATTCAAGTTGTCTGCACCTAGCACTTCACAGCAAAATGGTGTGGTTGAAAGAAAAAATTAGTCTCTTATAGACATAGTAAAGTC
This sequence comes from Sapria himalayana, assembly GCA_029783825.1. Classification (NCBI taxonomy): domain Eukaryota; kingdom Viridiplantae; phylum Streptophyta; class Magnoliopsida; order Malpighiales; family Rafflesiaceae; genus Sapria; species Sapria himalayana. The sequence goes on along the minus strand of JAREIK010000801.1, from coordinate 8,805,402 downwards.
AATGATGAATTATTCAAATATGCATGCTTCTTTATAGGGATGTATGTTAGAAAAAACAGCTTTATTTTTAAACTTGGTTCCATTTAAGTTGATTCCCCTCAACTCCAACTGAATTGTGGATTGAGCATAAGCACAATCTAAAACATATTCATTTGTTGGGTTTCCCAACACATATGTTAAAAGAGAAGACAAATAAGTTGAAACAAAAATAGAAATTTATTTCTTCATAAGATATCGAGGGACTAAAGGTGGTCTGTTTTATATTCCAAATGATCACAAGGTCATTATTAATACTAGTGCTCAATTTCTAGAATATGATTATATAGCAAACCACAAGCCCATAAAGTAGAATTATTCTAGAGATGTAGAGAGGAGATAAACCAATTCACACTCATTTAATAACAAAACGAACACCATAAGGTGATATCTTTGATATCTCATCACTTTATCATAATGAGAGAGATATTTGTGATGATGTTAATATTAAACCTTATGATCCCATCATTGATGTGTTGGAAGTACAACCAAAAGATAGTGGTCATAATAGTTCAAAAGGATTAGTATATATATAGTGTGTCATTGAAATAATACAACTGAGAGGTGTCTCTCATTATAGCGGGAGGGCTATTTATCAACCTACATTGTATACACTTTTTAGAGAGCCTTATGTTAAAATCTCTAAAAAGCTAGTATACTAAACTTGAAAACTATGATGAAACACTTTGAGATAGAGATGCAAAACATTGGCAAAGGGCTATGGAATCATAAATATAGTCAATACCATCTTATCATATTTGGGATCTTATGGAACCACTTGAATGGATAAAACCCATAAATTAAAAGTGTTTATATATGAAAAAGAGAGGAATAGATGGTAATGTTGAGACTTGTATAGTTAAGCTTGTAATAAAAAGTTTTACTCAGAAAGAAGGAATCCATTATGAAAAAATATTTTTGTCATTAGCCATGCTGAAGGCAATCAAAATTCTCTTATCTATTGCAACTCATTATGACTATGAGATTTATAAAATTGACTTGAAGACAACATTTTGAATAGACAACTTAAAGAATAATTCTACATGATGTAACCATATGGTTTCATATACAAAGGCTAATAACAAGTTGTGTAAGTTGAATAAGTCTATATGTTGATTAAAACAGACATCTAGATCTTAGAATACTCAATGTGATCGAGTCATTAAGTCCTATATCTTTGATCAATGTCAGGAAGAGTATTATTTGTATATAAAGAGAGGTGATAACAATGTGATATTTAGTATTCATATTCTTGGTATTATATGTTGCTATATTACTCATTAGTAATAATGGGGGCTCATTAACTTCAGTTAAGGTTTGGTTAATTTGATATGATAGACTTAGGAAAAGCTACTCATATTTCTTAAGATTAAGCATTTGTGAGATTTCAAGCAAAAAATGTTGAGCTTATCTCAAGTTATTTATATTGATCATATATTGACTCGATTTAGCATACAAGATTTCAAAAAAGGTTTTCTTCATTTCAAAAATGAAATCACTTTATCAAAGAAATAATGTCTCAAAACACCTAATAAGATAGAGAAAATGAAGGCAATTCCATATGCATCTCTAGTATGAAACCTCATACATGCAATGCTTTGTACTAGACTTGATATATATTATTTTGTTAGCATGGTAAGAGGATAACAATCTAACCTATGAAAAAAATATTAGACAGAGTAAAACATATAATCAAGTACTTGGGAACGACTAGTGATTAAATGTTATTATACCAAGCAGACAATCTTGTGCCTATAAGGTATATAGACTCAAATTTCTAATTAGATAGAGATATGAAAAAATTCACATCAAGTTTTGTGTTTACTATGAGAAGTGGACCCATAAGGTAGAAAAGTATCAAGCAATCTTATATTGTTGATTCCACTATGAAGAATGAGTATGTGGTAACTTAAGAAGCAGCCCAAAAAGTTGTATGGCTCAAAAAATTTCTAATGAATCTAGGGTTCATTTCTTCTATATGAAATTGTCATTATACTTTATTATGATAATAGTGGAGTAGTTGTAAATTCAAAGAAACCTAGAATCTACAAGAAGATAAAATACATCGAGTATACATACCATCCAATGAAAGATATTGTGAAAATAACTGATATGGTAGTGACAAGAGTAATATTGGAAGATAACTTGGTAGATCCTTTTATGAATAGCCTTCCAACTAAAGTATTTGACATACATGTAGAAGGAATTAGAGTCAGATGTGTGGCATCATTGTTGTAATCTAAGTGAGAGTTTATTTGAATTAGTTTTTACTAAAAGTCATTTGTGATTATATTTTATTATTTTATTGATTTATATCTCCTTGTCATTTTAATAAAAAATTATATAATTAGCTAAATTTGTGAAAATACATATATGTCCTTTATTCTTTACTATTGATAATTTTGGGCATCGAGTTTGATTTATACAAAAAAGATTTAATAATTAGTTCTTATATAATATGAGTTTATTGTTCATAATGTAGGTAGAGTAAGATAATTTATTAGTAAGATTATAACACTATATTTCAATAGGTCAGTCTTGACAATGATGAATAGAAAAGTTCTAACTTCTAATGCTATTACACTTTGGTGTATTGGGATGGACCACCATGATGTATTTATTTTATACTGAATATTAATATAAATATAAAATTATTATTATACATATTATTACTTTTATTTTTGAAGTAATTGATATTTTCATATACTTATTAGAAGTTGTTTTGATTCATATAGAATGTAGTCTAGAAAAAGATATGCAAACTCTATGAATTGGATAGTTTTATCAAATATTTGATAAATATTAATTAATTATGGAATCTTTATCCTATCAAAAGAATTGATAATGTTACATTGAAGAAGCTTATAAATTATGATATAATCATACCTTATAAGTGGAATATATTCTGGCATATCAAGTAAGTTAAGTAGAAAAGTCTCAAAGAAATAATAATGAAATTGATTGAATTAGATTGTTAGCAAGTTAATTCAATAAATGAGTATCTATAATCTTAATATAGGGAATTAAATAAGTGTTAAGTAATAAAAGACAAACTATTTTAAATAAGTGAGATAGTACAATTATAATTTTGTAGTCGTATGAATTATAATTAATATTAATTATTATGAAAAATAATTTACACATGGCACTCAAGATCCTTATTTAGGGTAAGGGTCCTTCTGTAATTAATCTTATCTAAATGCAATAAAAGCCATCTTAATGTCTTTATTTATTTTGAATATATGTATATACATGATCAGGAATAATTAATTTAATTTTAATAAATTGATTTTGATATTAAATAAAATTAATGGATTTGCATTAAATTGATTGTGTGTGTGTGTGTGTAATTAAAAATTAAATCTTAAAAACAAAAGAAGTTGAATGGTTTGGTTTTAATGAAAATATTAAATTTTCAATTTTTGGTTTTAAAGATATAAAAACAAGCAAGAAATTGGTTCAATGATGCTAATAATCTACTATAACATCGTCGTCTTCCTCAAACTTGTTTGGAATAGTGAGATATACTGGAGAATATCATAGGCACCGCTAGGCTTGAGATAAGTTTTTTATTATCGTATTCACCAACATGTGATTATAATAAAATAACCCAAATGATCACAAGTATTGCACAATTGAATTTTTTTTTTTTTGAGTTCCGTAATCACCAAATTTATGTAGTATATGTTTGATTCCTATAAGTGAATGTAACTTTAAACTTAGAATTTTATATTTTAAAGTTGTGACTTTTAATTTTTATATATTTTAAGTTTTGGAATGATCTATGAAACTTTGAGATTGTACGAACTAATGAAATCATATTGTATTGAATATAAACTTAAAATCAGGAAAAATCAGAAATTTATTTAATAGATTTAATAAAATAAATTCTAGACTATAATTTAAAAAAAAAATAAAGTTCAAATTTAAAACATAAAAATACATCCCCCTTTGATTTTTAAAATATAACGATTTGTGGTTTGGGAACTAATAAACATAAACTGACTTTATAACCAACATGATTTACTTAAGTTCAGAGTTTGGAATGAACAAAGAGAAACTGCAAGCAATTTTTTTGGAATGAACCCCATGTGCCTCCGCCCCTGAATCAAAATGGTGAAGTAATATATTTAACTAGAATGAATTGACACAATTACATAAATGGATATGCCGGTACAAAGACATCTTCAATTGAGCATTTGAGGCACAAGGAAAGTATATGCAAAGCATGCTGGAGAAAGCATGACAGGCCCTAAACTTACCTACATTTCACGATTTAAACATCTATGGAGTAAACCAGCTTAGCTCTCAGCACAATATAGAAAGCCCTATATATGTTGAAAGCTTGATGCAGCCAAATAACGAGACTGATGTAAAAAAAAGAGGAGGGAGGGCCACAGCCCTAATGGAGGTAAGGAAAAAACTTTGTTCTGGCCGGGTGATCTTCGACTCCAAGAAGTGATTCCTCTTCAGTTTCAGTCCTGCCTTCAATCTCACCTTGGTGATGGTTTCTTCTCTGTATATTTCAGTCTTCAGTGACGGACGGCGATATAGTCTTTGAGCCAGCATCGAACATTTACGAAGACATCACAGTGTATATAAAAAGAAAGGCGAGAAGCTTAATATATATATAGAAGCTTGAGTTCTCGGAGTCCACTCTCTTGGTCACAACCAGTGGATGCCAGTAAGATTGAGACGATAATCGTGTTTGCGTTGCGCTGTCTTGAACGAGAGAGAAGAAAAACGAAAGCCGAAAAACAAATAAAACTCACCGACAGCGAAGATGCATTTGCTGCGTTTTTTTTTTTTTTTTTTAACTATTATTTTATTAATTTGGCCCGAAGATGGGCCGGACCCGACAAACTCCCCCTCCGGCTCATCCGGTGGGCTCCAACAAGCCCGCTCTTCGTCGACAAGCCTCAAGCTTCTCTTTCGGCAAGGTCTTCGTCAACATATCTGAACCATTTTTACTGGTGTGCACTTTCGCCAAGTGCAACTGTTTTGACTCGAGAACGTCTCGAATCCAATGATACCTCACTTCAATGTGCTTGGATCTCGAATGAAATGACGAGTTCTTGGAGAGGTGAATAGCACTCTGGCTATCGCTGAATACAATGTACTTTTGTTGGCGCAAACCCAATTCCTCAAGGAATCTCTTCATCCACAAAGCCTCCTTGCAACCCTCAGTGATTGCAATGTACTCAGCTTCTGTGGTAGACAGCGCCACACACTTTTGCAGCTTTGATTGCCAGGACACGGCTCCCCCTGCAAAAGTTATCAAGAATCCTGAAACGGACTTCCTGGAATCAATATCACCTGCCATATCTGAATCGGTATATCCAACTAACATAGTATCGCTTCCACCAAAACATAGACACACCCTGGAAGTACCTCTCAGATATCTTAATATCCATTTTACTGCTTTCCAGTGCTCTTTCCCAGGATTGGAGAGAAACCGACTGACTACTCCAACAGAGTGAGCAATGTCGGGCCTAGTGCAGACCATGACATACATTAAGCTGCCAACTGCGGAGGCGTAAGGAATTCTACTCATGTCCACCTTGTCTTTCTTACTTGTAGGACATTGCTCCGAATTTAGCTTGAAATGACCTGCAAGTGGAGAACAAACCGCCTTGGCCTTACTCATGTTGAACTTCTTGAGGACCTTCTCAATGTAGTCTTCCTGAGATAACCACAGCTTCCCGTTCTTCCTATCACGAGAAATCGCCATGCCCAGTATCCTCTTCGCCGATCCCAAGTCTTTCATGGCGAAGGACTTGCTCAACTCTCTCTTTAACATAGCAATCTTGTTAGTATCATGGCCTATGATTAACATATCGTCAACATACAAGAGGAGAATGATGAAGTCATCATCAAAATATTTGACAAACACACAGTGATCTGACGACGTCCTGCTATACCCGTGACTTACCATAAAAGAGTCAAACTTTTTGTACCATTGCCTTGGAGCTTGTTTGAGGCCGTACAGGCTCTTCTTCAACTTGCACACAAGGTGCTCTTTGCCCCTGACTTTAAATCCCTCGGGCTGCTCCATGTAAATTTTTTCTTCCAGGTCTCCATGAAGAAATGCAGTCTTTACATCAAGTTGTTCGATCTCCAGGTTTAAGCGCGCTGCTAAACCAAGAGCAACTCGGATCGAGGACATTTTCACCACCGGTGAGAATATTTCTTCAAAGTCGATACCTTGCTTTTGACCAAACCCCTTCACAACCAATCGCGCCTTGTACCTTGGTTGTGAGCTAGCATTTTCGGTCTTTAATCTGTAAGTCCATCTGTTCTTGAGAGCCTTCTTGCCTTGTGGTAACTTCACCAAGTCATAAGTGTGGTTCTCGTGGAGAGATTGCATCTCTTCATTCATAGCCCTCAACCACTCCTTCTTGTTGTCGGCAGAAATTGCTTGTTGGTAGGTTTCTGGCTCTCCTGCATCCGTGAGCATCACATATTCATCCTGAGTGTATCTAGTGGACGGATGCCGGTCTCTAGTAGATCTTCTCAACTGAGGTTCAACTGGCTGCTCTTGAACCTCTTCCTTGACTTGTTCAGTCGGTTCGGAATTACCAACAGCGGGAGTTTCATCATCGGTGGTGTCGTCGGTATAATCCGGCACCACTCCCCCGTGATCAGTATGCGTTGCATGTGTAGGAACTGGATCTAAATCAATTAAATCATCACTATACCTCTCTGTCATCTCTGCCTTGTTGATGTCTTTAATGCCCTGGTCTTCTACAAACACTGCATCTCGGCTTCTAATGAGTTTATTAATCACCGGGTCATAGAACCTGTAACCAAACTCATCAAGACCATAACCGAGGAACACGCACGGTCTTGACTTCGCATCGAGCTTAGACCTCTCATCTTTCGAAATATGGACAAACGCCTTGCACCCAAAGACACGAAGATGATCATAAGAGATTTCCTTACCTGACCACATCCTGTCTGGAACCTCAAAACCCAATGGAACACATGGCGCGAGATTCAAGACATGTACCACCGTACTCAAGGCTTCACCCCAGAAGGATCTCGGTAGCTGCGAATGCGAAAGTAAACATCTTACCCTTTCCACAAGTGTCCTGTTCATCCTCTCAGCTAAGCCATTCAACTGAGGAGTCTTCGGAGGTGTCCTTTGATGCAAAATACCCTGTTGTCTGCAATACTCATCAAAAGGACCACAGTACTCACCTCCGTTATCTGTTCGAATACTCTTCAGCTTTGCGCCAGTCTGTCTTTCTACAAGAGCATGAAACTGCTTGAAGACATCCAACACTTGATCCTTGGACTTCAGTGTATACGCCCACGTCTTCCTGGAGTGATCATCAATAAAAGTTACAAAATACGAAGCTCCACCAAGTGTTCTCGTCTTCATAGGTCCACACACATCAGAGTGTACCAGATCGAGTACACTGGACTTCCGTAAATGACAAGTTTTATTGAAAGCAACACGTGTTTGTTTACCTGCTAAACAGTGAACACACCGTTTTAGAAGACCCTTTTTAATACCTGAGAGAAGATTCTTTTTGGCCAACATCATCAAACCCTTCTCGCTCATGTGTCCGAGCCGGTTGTGCCAAAGCTCCACGACATCATCACCATCAACCGTATTCACTATGGAATTTGCAATCTTTGCTTGCGTCACATACAATGAAGAACATTTTTGTCCCCTCGCCACGATTAGGGAACCTTTGGTGAGCTTCCATTTTCCATTATGAAAGGTGCTGCAAAACCCTTCGTCATCGAGCTTGCCTGTGGAGATCAAATTCATGCGGACATCGGGAATATGCTTCACACCCTTCAGAATCAAGGTGTTGCCATTGTCGGTCTCTAAGTGTACGTCTCCCATACCAATGGCCTTAGCAATACCATCGTTACCCATCCTAACACTTCCAAAGTCACCGGAAGTGTAAGATGCAAAGAAATCCATCCGCGATGTAGCATGTATCGAGGCGCCACTATCGATCACCCAACTCGTCTCTTGACAAGCGAGATTGACGACATCGCCGTCATATAAAATAAGAAAGTCGTCGATGGCTGCAGCTACCTTCTCACTATTTGCATCCTCTTCGGTCTTCTTATCCTTTCCTCTGGCATTTGAATTCTCTCTTAGGAATTTTCTACAAAACCTCTTGATGTGTCCCTTTTTGCCACAATGATAACATTCGAAGTTGGCATGTTTTCCCGACTTGCTTTTACTTCGGTTTCGATTATTCTGACCCCTACTCTGACTTCTCCCCCGCTTTTCAGCAAATAGGACATCCGAATACGAAGAACCCTGTGATTTTCTTCTCATCTCTTCGTTTAGGACACCGCTTTTCACCAAGTCCATAGAGCAAACGCCGTTTGTGGATGAGTTAGACAAGGACGTTCTGAACGTCTCCCACGAGTCTGGTAACGTACCGAGAAGCCACAGCCCTTGTATTTCATCATCAAACTTGATGTTCATTCCAGCCAGCTGATTGATAATTCCCTGGAATGTGTTCAAGTGGTCTGACATGGCTTTTCCATCTTGATATTTTAAGGCCATCATTTGCTTGATCAAAAATAGCTTGTTGTTGCCAGTCTTCCGTGCGTACAACTCCTCGAGTTTGTTCCACAAGGTCCGCGCATGCTTTTCTTCACTAACGTGGTTGAGCACGTTATCATCTACCCATTGCCTGATGTAGCCGCATACCTGACGGTGACAAAGCTCCCACTCTTCATCGGTTTTACCCGATGGCTTCTCTTTGGCAAACACTGGTAAATAATAATCTTTCACATACAAGAGATCTTCCATCTTCCCCTTCCAAACATGATAATTGGACCCGTTTAAAGTAACCATCCGGCTTGTGTTACTTTCCATGACTTAAACAAGGCACACGGATCCAACCTTCCTCTGATACCAATTTGAAGTAATATATTTAACTAGAATGAATTGACACAATTACATAAATGGATATGCCGGTACAAAGACATCTTCAATTGAGCATTTGAGGCACAAGGAAAGTATATGCAAAGCATGCTGGAGAAAGCATGACAGGCCCTAAACTTACCTACATTTCACGATTTAAACATCTATGGAGTAAACCAGCTTAGCTCTCAGCACAATATAGAAAGCCCTATATATGTTGAAAGCTTGATGCAGCCAAATAACGAGACTGATGTAAAAAAAAGAGGAGGGAGGGCCACAGCCCTAATGGAGGTAAGGAAAAAACTTTGTTCTGGCCGGGTGATCTTCGACTCCAAGAAGTGGTTCCTCTTCAGTTTCAGTCCTGCCTTCAATCTCACCTTGGTGATGGTTTCTTCTCTGTATATTTCAGTCTTCAGTGACGGACGGCGATATAGTCTTTGAGCCAGCATCGAACATTTACGAAGACATCACAGTGTATATAAAAAGAAAGGCGAGAAGCTTAATATATATATAGAAGCTTGAGTTCTCGGAGTCCACTCTCTTGGTCACAACCAGTGGATGCCAGTAAGATTGAGACGATAATCGTGTTTGCGTTGCGCTGTCTTGAACGAGAGAGAAGAAAAACGAAAGCCGAAAAACAAATAAAACTCACCGACAGCGAAGATGCATTTGCTGCGTTTTTTTTTTTTTTTTTTTTAACTATTATTTTATTAATTTGGCCCGAAGATGGGCCGGACCCGACAAATGGAATACACAAGCGCTTCACTTTTATTTAATCTGTATTATTTGTAGTTAGCAAATAGAGACATCATTTATTCGATGGGAACAAGTAAAGTCTTTTTTACGCCGGGCATAGATTGATCGCTTGCAAGCATGCATGCATATGAACGAGCATATTCTCAATGAAGCTTGGGATAGTCAGTTTGAGGAGGAGGAGGAGGAGGGCTGTTACAGCAGGAATTCAATGGAAACTTCTGCATTCCCTCAAGTCCTACGACAAAACATTGAAAAATAAAAAAAAAAATCTACTCGTTTTCTCGTGGAAGCTAGAAACAATTACCAGTTGGGCATATCTTTTCAAGCTCGAGTCCTACATAAAAACAGCAAAAAATTAAAAATAATCGACCAGTTTAAAATCTACTTCTTTTCTATTCTTGTTGAGGCAAGGAACCATTACCAGTTGGGCATATCGGCCAACTACCATGACCTGCTAAAAAACAGTAAAATTTTAAAATAATATACACGTTTGAAATCTACATGACCCTTGACGGTTCTCGGGAGAACAAGAAGAATCTCAACGAATAATTAGCAAAATGAAATGGAGTTGAGTTTTACCAAAATTAACTCGAGCAGCCTCACAGCGAAGCTCTGGAGACAGTGCAGCAGCAAATAGCACAACAGCGAGCACAACGCACTTTGATGTATTGCCAGAAGCCATTCCTCACACCCAAAGTTGTAGCTCGATACTGAACGTGTCCCATTTATAAATTCTCGGCCCATAGAGAATAGCTATCATCGCCTCAGATAATTCAGGCATAAAAATATGATATTATTCGCCACTAATGGATGAGTGTGATGCCACTTACATGGTGGGCTGATCACTTCAAGTTTCATGGCATTAAATATGATTAGCTAATTGTAAAAATTGACTAGGAATAAACATAAAACTAATATGGAATACATGTTGTTTATTAATAACAAATCATTATTTTGACAAGGATTTCAAAGAACAAAGATGAAGTGAAGAAGAGAAGAAGAGAAAAGAGAAGAAGAGAAGAATAGAAAAGAGAAGAAGAGAAGAAGAGAAAAGAGAATAAGATAGAATCCGAGAACGCCGTTGCAAAGAGAAAATCAAGTAGTTTCACTAAAAATATGTCCCATGCATTGGGTAAAAGAAAAATCAGAGTTTATATACTGACTCTGAAAATTGTTAAAAAAAATAAACCGAAATTACTTTACGCATCTATTACACGCATTTTTAATAAATATTCAGTAAGGATATAAAGATAAATTCACAAGAGGCCCACACCAATTGTATCAAATAGCCCAATCAACAATCCCCCCCATTTGATGTAGTTTGTAACAGTCTAAGCTTTTCCCAAGAGTAAGCCAGCTTTTATCTAGGCAGAGGCTTGGTAAATATATCAGCAACTTGCTCTTCAGTCCTGCAAAAAACCAACCTAACTTCATTAGTTTTAATAGCATCCTTGATGAATTGATATTTTAAGCCTATATGTTTAGTTCGACTATGCATAACCACATCACTTGCAATGGATATAGTCGATTAATTATCATACTAAATTTTGGTTGGGCAGTCTAATTGTTTATCTAAACCAGTCAAGAGCTTTCTTAACCATAATGCTTGAGAAGTAACCACTGAAGCTGAAACATATTTAGCTTTAGTGGTAGACAAGGCAACTATGAATTATTTCTTGGACTACCAAGAAACAGTCACAATTCCCAGGCTAAATACATATCCAGATGTACTTTTGTAATTCTATGGACATCCTCCCGAGTCACTGTCAAAATAACCAAATATTTCAGTGTGACTAGTCTTAGTGTATTTCAGATCTAAGTCAATGGTTTCTTTGAGATATCTTAATATTCTTTTGGCAGCACTTAGGTGTATGTGATTTGGTGTATGCATAAAATGCAACCATAAATGGATAGAATATAATATATCAGGTCTTGTTGCAAATGCATACAGCAAGCTTCTAATTAAGCTTTTGTATATTTTTCCATTTACTAATCTTCCTTGGGCAGAAAGTAGTTTTTGATTTACCTCTAAATGGGTAGAGACATGCTTATAATTTCTCATTCTAAAGTTCTTTAGTATTGACTTTATATATGTGGTTTGAAAGATAGACACACCACTTGTGTCTTGAGATATTTTAAGTCCTAAGAATTGTTTTAATTTACCTAGGTCTGCCATTTCTTACTTGGTCTCTAATTTTTTCTAAAATCATTTATTAATTCAGTTTTATTACTTGTGAAAATAATATCATCCACATATATAGATATAATTAAAATTCTAGATTTCTTAACTTTCTTAATGTAGAGTGTAGGCTCACTCTTACTTTTTTTGAATCCTTGATTCAATAAGTATTTATTAGTTGGTACTAAGCATGAGGAGCTTGTTTAAACCCATATAAAGTCTTATTTAATTTATAAATACAATTTTCTCTCCCTTGTTTTATAAACCCAGGGGGTTGCATATATAAATTTCCTCCTTAAGTTTTACATTCAAGAAGGCTGACTTTATATCGAGTTGGAATAAATTCCAACCCTTTTGTCCAGCTAAGGCTATTAAAAGCCTTACTATTTCCAACCTTGTTACTGGAGCAAAGGTCTCTTGGTGATCTGTTCCATGCTTTTGAGAGTTGCCTTTGGCCACTAATCGATCCTTATATACAGGCTGATTTGAGTCAGGTTTAATCTTAATCCTAAATATCTATTTTACCCCTATACTATGTTTATTTGGGGGCAGGTCAACCAGAGTCCAATAGTTATTCTTTTCAATGGCAGACATTTCTATCTGCATTGCTTTTATTCAGAATTAATGTTTTACAGCCTCTTCATAGTTGAGTGACTCAACTGAGGCATAATTATATCTTTGGTATATGTCTGATAGGTCTTTATATTTAATAGGTGTATTTATTTGATTTGATTCACCCAACACATACTTAGATTCAGATTTAGAAATAGATTTAGAACTATATTCAAAAGCAGATTCAGACATACATTTAGTAGCATATTTAGAAGTAGATTCAGAAAAGGAGTAGAAATCGTATCTTGGAGAGCATTTTTGTTTATTGCTAGCTGTAGCATTTCCATTATAGCCGTTTTTATTTGTTGATTGGTTTTCATCAAGGTTTTCACCCCATTTGCATTTTTCATCAATTAATATATCTCTACTCACTAGAAAGGACTTAGTTTCTGGTGAATACATTGTAACTCTTGGATTGCAGACTATATCCTACTAGTATGCACTTTAGACTCTTAGAGTCTAATTTAGTTCTGTACGAATTTGGTTTCTGGGAGTAGCAAATACTTCCGAATACCCTTAAGTGTTTAACACTGGGTTTTCTGCCAGTCTAGGCTTGCACTGGAGTAAGATTATCTAGTGCTTTTGTAGGTCACCTATTGAGCAGATACACTGAGGTGTTCACTACTTCTGCCCAATAGATTTTAGGTAAATACTTTTCATTCAGAATTGACCTAGCCATCTCCATTACAGTCCTATTCTTTCTCTCCACAATTCCATTCTGTTGTGATGAGTAAGCAGTGGTCAATTGCCTATTTATCCCATTTAATTCACAAAAATTAGTGATTTTTTTAGAGAATGAATTCACCCCCTCTGTCTGTTCTAAGTGTTTTTATACTTAGTCCAGATTGTCTTTCAACAAGAGATAGTAGCTTCTTGAAGCAGTCAAGTGCCTCGGACTTGTGCTTCAAAAAGAATACCCACATGTGCCTTGTACAATCAACAACAAACAGTAGAAAATAACTATTATTGCCTAATTACTAGATTGACATGGGTCCACAAATATCAACATGCATCAATTCCAGTGGTTCAGTGGCTCTCCAAGTAGATTGTTTAAAAAAAATTTCCTAGTTTGTTTTCCCAATGAGCATTCCTCGCAGACAGAATTGGGGATGGCAAGGTTTGAGGGCACTCCATTCATAATATTTTTTTGAAAAATATTTTTTAGACTTAAATAGTTTAAGTGCCCAAACCTCTTGTGCCAGAGAGAGGCTTCAGACACAACATTCATGGATAATGCCTTGTCTTTTCTTTGATCAAATGTTAGTGGAAAACTTCTTCCACTGGACATTTTCACTATCCATGAGGGCTGATCACTCTCGTGATCAAATATTTAACATGCATTGTTTTTAAATAATAGTCTGTATCCTCTTTCAATTAATTGACCAACACTTAGTCGGTTCTGGTTCAAGGCTAGAACCAAGAGTACATCCTTTATAAGTTTGACTCTGGTGCAAGTGGGTACTACCACTTTACCTTTGGCTTTTGCCTCAACTAAGTCACCATTGCCTAATTTCACTTGTGAAATTACTACTAGAAGTAAATCCACAAATATTTTCTTGTTGTCGGACATGTGATTTGAGCAACCATTGTCCAAAAACTAAGTGTTTGGTGAAGATGACTCACTTGTTTCATTTGCATAAAATAGATGCTCTGTATATGCTACTCGCTCTACATAGCCAGCATCTTGTTTAGGATTGCTTTTACAATCCTTTGAGGTATGCCCAAACTTTTTATAGTTTAGGCATTAGTTTTGTTTTCGAAACCAACACTCTGTTTTAGTGTGTTTAGATCTCTTGCATATGTTGTAAGAGATATATGGGTCCTTATATGAGTCAACTGAGAGTGTAGAAGAAGAAGAACCAGTTTTAGTTTTATTTTTATTTTTAAATTTAGAAGCATACCTTAGGCATGGTCTTCTGTTTCTTATCTCTCTGGTTGAATATCTTCTTTGGTAGGCTGGTTTTCCCATCTCGATTGCATTGTTGTTTTTCCAGAGCCTTCTGCCCTCTTTAACAGTCGACTTTAATATGACTTCAGTGAGCTCAGGACTTGCTGAATAGTTAACTTCAATAGATCGTTGGTTTCCTCTATCACTGCCACAATGGCATAAAATTTTTCAAGCATACAGATCAATAATTTTTCAACTAGACTAATTTCAGAGATATCTTCTCCATGTATTTTAAGTTGCTTAACTATGTCTAGGAACTGAGTTGAAAACTCAGTAAGATAATCTGAGTTTTTCATGCTCAGATTCTCAAAATCCTTTCTCAGGGAGTGTAGAAAAGATCCTCGAGCCTTCTTATCTCATTGATATTCCTCGAATAGGTGGTCCCAAGCCTCTTTGGCTTGAGTACAACCAAGTAATCGACAAAATATAGCATTACTTACACCATGTTGGATGAAAAGTAATGCTTTCGCATTTAATTTCTTTAATTCTTTCTCTTGTATTAATTCCTTACCCTCCAAAGCATAGAAATTCAGAGCCTCTACATATCCAGAGACCATGATTTCCCATATTTCTTGTGAGATAAATAGGGTTTGCATTTTAATAAGCCAATAGTCAAAATTCTCACCATCAAACAAGGGAATAGGGATTGACCCTGAGTTTGATGAGTTTTGATTTTTGGAAAACATATTTATTTGAAAAACTTGAAAAAATTTGAACAGAAGTTTGGAGGTTTTGTAAAAAATATAATTTAAATACCACAAAACTTTTAGATCTTAAGTCTTAACAGATCTGATCATATCTGTGCTAGATCTAAAAAAATTGCAATAAATAAATTAAGTTAAAGAGATCGTCTATTCTAGAGAAATTAATTTCGAACAAATGTTCAGAAAAGAATTTCAATCTCAAGTAAATATCATGCTCTGATACTAGATTGTTGTTTATTAACAACAAATCCTTGTTTTGACAAGGATTTCAAAGAACAGAGATGAATAGAAGAAGAGAAAAAGAGAAGAAGATAGAATTTGAGAGCGCCGTAGTAGAGAGAAAACCAAGCAGTTTCAATAAAAATATGTCTCACACATTAGGTAAATGAAAAATCCAAGTTTATATACTAGCTCTGATAATTGTTAAAAAAAATAAATAGTAATTACTTTACAACTATTTACACACTTCTTTAATAAATATTCAGTAAGGGTATAAAGGTAAAATCACAAGAGGCCCAAACCAACTGTATCAAATAGCCCAATCAACAATACAACCTTTATGATTACTCACAAAGTTATTGAATTGTTAGCCTAGTAAAAACATAAATGACATAAGAAAGACAAAGGTGTTAGCACGAGGCACAAAGGCTCATTTGACACCTATAGTGAAAGATGATATTCAAGTTTAGGAGTGTAAAGTCAACTTGGACAGGTGAATATCATTTTGCACAAATCAAAAATTCTAAAGAGATTTATGATTCTTCTTCTATAAAAATAAGTTTTTTTCTCATTTATAATCATTCATAATCTCAAATGTGATTTTCTTGTATTTTATTTTATTATATAGTTTATTACATTATTATTCTATAATTATCAATTTTAAATTATTGGTATGGGTTTTATTTTAATAATATTGGTATCATTTATGATATTGGTATTTGTTGCAAGGGTTATTATAATAAATTTTATCATAAATGTATGTTTAAAAATGTCATGTCAAAAGGATAATAAGAGCTTCAGGGCAAATATATTTTAAGAGGAATCATTGTGATTCTTTTACATATTATTGTGACTTTGTGAAAGTGATTCTTGTTGGATTGATATTATCTCAAAATCTCATTGGTGAGTTTTCATCATACAATGTAATATTGTGAGTATATGAGTCGTATACGTAGTAAAATTAATATAAGTTCAAATATCAATCACATAGAGATTGATATTGTAGTTTGAAGAATCAATAGTAAATATATATTGTTCAAGTTGAGTCGATATACTTGAAATTTTAGTCATATTCTTAGATTTTAAGGTTTGTTTACTTCCTTATGCATCATGGTATTTTTCTAATTTGTTGGTCAATGTTATTACTGATTTTTGAATGAAAGGTAGAAGAATGTGAGAATGGTCATTTGCCCTACTAGCATACAATGTGACGATCTTTATTGGATTGTCGCTTCCAATGATTATCCCTTCCTTGATGTCCCCTATGTATTTTCCCATAGAAGCAACACATTGTTTTGTTTGTGAACATTCACATGTTGTTGACTAAAGGGAAAAAGAATGTGTATTCCTATTCTCCAACCACCAATGTCTTAAAGATACAAGATAATGTGGTCATAAAAATGTTTATATTTTCAGTTTCATAAATATCATACTCATAATAATTAATGTATATTTTATTATAACTCACACATATTGAAGCCATACAAGAGGATTTGACTCGCAAGGCTATTACCACAATTCATATCCTCTTTTCTTTTGTATTATCAATGACTTACCTATCACTATTAATCATGACCAACACATGATTCTAACATTATAGTGAAACTCCTAAGTAAACATTTTATTTAATCTCCACATTATACTAGGCCAATTCTTATATAATATGCTCAATGAAATGCTCTTATTTGTATTCATGCACTTCACTTCATTAGTACTATACTCACAATGATTAAACATACCTAAATCTTAATTTTCACACATAGATTTATCTCATGAACTTATGTTATAGAGATTATCACCATATTCTTACTTCTCTGCATAAGTGTATCCCATTATATACATGTCATCATCCATCAAGATTAGTATGCATAAATATTTGATTTAGCCTGAATTTTAGTTCTATCAAACATCTATATTTATCAACATTCCACAACACATATTAACACAAAATCTATTAAATCAATATTATATCATCATAGCATAATTCCAAAAACTAATTCTAGATAATGATTTAGCCTAACATTGGGTAAGATTTTGTATGAGGTATGTTGAAAGATATCTCATGTGAATCGAGGATTCCTACCACAATCCAAAGACCTAAATAAAAATCTATGTTTCTAAACCTAAATCTCAATCAATTGTTGTTGCTTTAATCTTGAATTTGCCCCTAGGGCCCAAGCAAGAATTGGAATCGCACCACCTACGGTTCTTGGTGGCTTGATAAAAAATCAAATTTTCATCTCTTTTTTTGTAATTTTTCTATTTGTTGATCTTATAGCTCGAGAATTTCTTTCCATTGTTGGAAGTTGTGACATTGCCATAAAGTCACAACTTTCATGTCTCGTCTCATCTTCTATAGAGTATCAAAACCTTGGTGGTAATGGATGTCACAACTTTGGTAATTCCTTTCTTAAACACTATATCATGGCATTGAGAAAGGTTGCAAGACAATTTTATTTTAGAACAAAATGTCATAGCATCAAGAATTATCATAACTTATGTTTTCTCTTTGGAGCTTAATGTCGAACTCTAGAAATAATCATGACTAAAATATTTAATTTATGTAACTCAAATTTGTGATCCTAGAAAAGGTATTGGCTTTGATAATTTTTTCTAGAGCATAAAGTCATGACATTGAGAATAGCTACAAACGACATAGATGCTCTCTGAAATAAAATATCATGATGAAATATAATGTTGCAACTCAAATCCTTATTATGTTATTGACTAATTATATAAGTGGGGTACTTTGCTACTATAATATAAAAATAAGGTAACCAATGATAAAAATTTCCGATATATCCACCGATATATCTCCGATATATCCGTAAATTCTAAGTATCAATATATTCATTAAGACTTATATATCTATCCATGATTTGTGCTCATATGCAAATATACACCGATATATCTTAGATATATCCGATATATCCGTAAAATCCAAGTATCGATATATCCGTAAAAACCGATATTTTAATCCTTGAAGGTAACAACCATTACTTATTTAAGAGGTTGTGTTGTCGCACCTCCTATATAATGATATGACCATGAAGATTGTGTTGCATAGTAAAAAAATTTTATTAACTTGGTGGTAGAGTAATAGAATACAAATATTATCATAACTAATTGTAGAATTATGACTAAGAAAAGATATCACAATTATTAAAATTTAAAAGAGTCAGACTCTAGTCGTAACATGGGAAATGTCATGAACCTCCATATTTTTTTCTCTTCACTCCAAACTTTAACTCCACCATACTACTAATTTTCATCAAAATAGTCATGATATCACCGACATTCACCAAATCTCTCAAAATAATCAAGTTATAGAAATTCATTTAATATATGCACAGATACATGTCAACACACTCATAAACACACTCCAAAATCCCCAAAATTATTGATATGTGGAGTGTTGAACACTTAACTAGGATTTTTGTTGGTGTATTTAACATAAATAGTTATTAGTATTCTTGGGTATTAATCATTATATAAGTAAAATAAATAGCAATAAAATTTGAAGTCAAAATTAAATAGAAATAATTTTGGACTATGGAAGATGAAGATAAAATCTACCTTGATGTAGAAAAATTACCTAGAAACAATTAGAAAGAGACCAAAAAATATTGAATATGATAAGTATGATCGAATAATAGTTGTCCTATTAGTGCTTTATCACTAATACAATAAATCATATATAATTTCATTTTATTAATAAGTCTATACCTTTTAGGTAACTCATCAAGTATCCTTAATAGTTACTTTGTATGTACTTTTTTATTAGTTGACCTCATGTGTCATAATGATTAATAACTTATGTGGTTTATGTATTTGTGCTTAGGAATCATATAAGTAAAAACAATTAAAGTTTTTATCATCACCTTTTGAGTCACAATCACTCATACATGTCTTATGTATTATATTTCACCATCCTTCATAGTGATGATGTGACTCATACATGAGCAACATACTTACAATGATTAAATATACTTTAATTTTAGATTTTAATATATAAGTTTGTCTCATATATTATATCCAAAAGGAATGTCACTTTCTTTTTACTATATACGTGAGTGAGCCTCTTGATTTACCTATTATTATCCATAATAATAATATCCACAAACCCACTAGTAAATAAATCCCTAATTCAAGTTTTGTTTAGTAACCATTTCTATTAATTTTTATTCCATATTATAAATTAAACATATCAATTACTTATAAAATTATTCATATAATACATAAATCATAATTATACAAATCCTAGACCTCGATTTAGCATTATATTATGGAAAGATTCACATGAGGTACAAGAGAAGAAATCTAATAAATCTCAAGTTCCTAGTGATAGATCTCACAAAAATCTTGGATATAAACTCTAATTTTATGCTATTTTAATTGATTTTATGAATCCACTCTAGAGAGGGGGTTTAGGAGTCATGCCCCACAACTCTAAGGTTTATCTTGCACCCTTTGCTTGCTCGTAGATTTCCTAAAGAGTGTGAAAATCTTCAATGGGGTTATTGTTGTAATTTATTTTTGGTCTTATGAAATGAAAAAGATAAATTATTCAATGATCCTTAAGTCTTAGTGATTTTTTGTCTTTTATATTGCATAAATTTGGTATTTGTCCAAATAGAAAGACATGGCTTTAAAAAGTTGTCGTGACTTTGGCCTTGGTCTTTTGAGTTCAAGGTCATGAATTTTAAAAGTGATCACGGGTTGGGAATACCTCCTAATCATTTTGTAAAACAAAATTATGGTACTAGAAATGGTCATGGCTTTGGCCTTAATCTTTCTTTGTATCATAAAGTCATGATGCTAGAAATAACCATGACTTTTGTATTGGTCTTTCTTTTGCATCAAATGACCATGATAATAGTATTAGCTATATAACTTTAGTAATTTGCTCATACATCCAAGTCACATCTTTATCTTCCCATTAGGGCAAGATTCGTAGCCTTAGAAAGTGACCATGCTCAACTAATGCCCTTTATAATATCAGGTGTCCAAAATTCATGGCATTGGATAATTATTATGACTTTAGTATGAGTAGTTTTAACTCTATAACTTTCTATAACCCAAAAGTTATAATTTTGGAAAAAAAATCATAATTCTAACTTGATAAATATGGCTATATGGCTATAACTCCAAGATAATATCATAGCTAAAAAAATATGTTACACAGTTAAAAGATTATGATAATGATGTGATATAGTTATGGCATACAAAAATTATCATAATTAAATAAGAAGAGTTTCAACTAATAATGGACATCAAAACTACTCAATGAAGCACACAATAGCAATTTGAATTCTTGACTATTAAGCAAAATACACCAAAACATCAAACTCATAAAATTGATTGAATTGTGACTTATTTCCATACATACTATTCATTTAATATCACCATTAATACACAGCAATATTTAATAGTTAATTTTATATTTTAAACATACTTTCACACTAAAATTATTTCAAATTCTTGAATAATAACTTTCCTTTAATAAAATATCTTCTACATTATTTTAAATAAAATATTTATAACTATGATTAAGTTTAAGTAAAATAACATCTCAAGATAGTAGAGTAACTCTTTTTTTAATCAAGGACATATTGATAGTTATGGAGGTATTTGAATTTTATGACTAAGCCCATGAATAAATTAGGTATGTATAATGATTCATGTGATGGGCATATAATATTTATTATAAAACACATGTAGAAAAATATACTTAGGGTGCCTCTCAATTAGTGCTTCATTTAATGTCCATAGATGGTCTCTCAATACCTTCTCACCTTCATCTGTGATCTATGCTACCCACACTAGATTTTCATTGTACGGGTTTACTTTATTCTTTCTTATTTCTTCTTTTCATTTTACATCAGAGGCATTTACTTCTTTGAGCCTTTACTCCTTGGATGCCATAGCTTTGAGAAAAGCTACAACTTTTTCTATGGTCCTAGTTTGGCCCTTCTCCTTCTGTATCTCCAAATTCATGGTGGTGAACACTACTATGGTTTTGTCTTTAAGCTTATTTTGGCTGATTTGATTCTATAATACTAAAGTCATGACAATATACTTGGCTATGGTGGAAATTTTCTTTATATAATACCAAAGTCTTAACACTATACATACTATTGCTTTGTAATTGAGCTTCTGATAAACAATTTCTTTTTATAACATCACAAGGCTTTTCATGGCCATGGTTTTACCATTGTTTGGATCCTTCAAAAATTTTATCTCAATCATATCTTCCTCACTTTTTTCCTCAAATTTTTTGAAACTATCCATGTTAGATTGCTATGAAGTCATGACTTTGACGAATACCACCAACCTCATAGTTATCATCTTCCTCGTCTTCATCACTTTCACAACTTTAAATTGGCTGTTTCACATCATCTTCCTCATCTTTATTACATCTATTACCCTAAAGTCATTTTTACATGTTATCTATCTCATCTTTATTTAACTAGTAGTCTTCTATAAAATCATTTTATCAAAAGTTAACTTTTTATTGATTAACTTATAGAAGAGATTATCTACTCTCTAACACCCTCTCATCATCATATGGACTCTAGAAGTCTTTATAAAAATAAACTTTACTTGCTCCTCACAAGCATGAAGAATGAACACCCACTTCTTAACAATTAAGAGCTTATCTAATTTTGAAAAATGGTTATCCCAAGATCAACAATTCATAATGATCTTTCTCCATATTCAATATAACAAAATATGGTAGAAACATAAAGATATCAACTTTAACCAAAATAAATTTGATAATACCATTTGGGCACTTAATTATCAAATCTACCATTTAGAGTGAGAAATAAGTTGGAGTAATTTTTCTGAGACTCGACCTTTGTACAATAAACAGTGATATTGGGTTGACATTTGAACCCATGTTACAAAATACCTTTTAAAATATATAATCCCATATTGTACAAGGTATAATAAAATAATTGAAATCCTTCAATTTTCTTAGAAGTGTTCATTGAATAATTACACTACACTTTTCAGTTATATTCATAGTTTTATATGTCTCTTACTTCCTCTTATAATTCAATATATTCTTCATAAATTTCATGTAATTCACTATTTGAGCTAGAGCTTCTATAAATGGCATATTTACTTTTAGTTTCTAGAAAAAATTAAAAAATTTTTAAATTATTCATCCAATTTCATCTACCTAAAATGGTGTAGAAATGGAAGATTTATCAAAAACTTATTTTTAGTTTCATTTTGATTTACCTTTTTTCTCCATAGTCTTGGGGTGACCTCCACTCACTTCTCTCATGTTTTACTTCCTTCATTCACCACTAGGGGTAAAATCTAGACTTGTACTTCCACTAAAGTCATGACTTTAAAATGTGTTATAGTGCTACAATCATCTAGGATTATCTTGCTACATTCATTGCCCCTCTAGCTCTTTTCTCCTTCAAAGTAATATCGATGAGCATTTCTTTGGGTTTACCTCATATCACTTATAAATTCATTAATTCCTTTTCTTTAATCAATAATATTAATTGTACAATTTAATTATTTATATTCCTCATTATGAACTTATATGATCCAATATCACTTCAAGCCTATCCATCTGAGTATCTTGATGATGATTTCAATTTTTCATTTCTATTTATATATCATTCATATTGTCTTTGATTATTAAGTTTTTTCTTTTCTTGAAGGTTGACATTTAAGCTTGATTTTCTTTGATTATAGTCGCTTATTGATTTTTTCCCATAGTTTCTCAGAGTTTGCTCAATATTTTGTACACCACTATCATAGCAACCATTTTAAAACATTTTTTTGATTTCTCATGTTTGGATGAACATGTATAAGGATATTATGTTTAGTTCAAAATATAAATTATTTTCTTTATAATTTATTGGCCTCCTCCTTTTGATAAATAAGATTTAAATTCATTAATTCATGTTGTTGCAAAATGGCAAGTTCTCTCAATCATCTTCTTTTTTTTCTTGGGTTTCAAGCTTCCTTAGGTAATCCTCTATTTCTTTTCAATTATAGTGAACTGATCCAACTCCAATGCTCTAGTTTGTCTTCTCTAAATAGAATGATCAGTCGAAGTTTGGTTGTTGTTCTTTACTACCTTCTCAAATAAGTAATGTACCTTATCTAGCGATTTATTCATTATTGAACTACCCATTGTTGTATCAATTGTATAATCTAAACCATAACTAAAGTATTTGAGCTTACAACCATAACTAAAAACTATGTTGGAGGCATCTTCTCAACAACTCCTTAAAATGTTCCCATGTGTCATATAAAGTTTTCTGCTCATCATATCAGAACTAACTTATCACACTCCAAAATAAAGAAGTGATTTGTTGTAGGAAAAAATTATTGATAAAGGTACTCATAAGTTCATCTCCAATTCTCTTTGGAGCCACAAAATAAGTATCGGAAGCAACTTCATACTTTATCTCTTAATTAGAACTAGAATAGACATAACCTGCTAGTATTGGGGCTAACTCTATTTATCTTTACTAATGTCACACAACTCCAAAAGCATCATGACATGTCCATTCTAGTCCTTCAGTATCTGATCATTGAACTAGTATTACTGAACCAATACTATATTACTATCATATTTAGATTCAATATAAACTAGTTTGCCTCTATTAGTTGCATCTAAATATCGAATAACTATCAATCATTACTTGCCCATCACCATTACACCTTGAGATTATTTTTTTGATGCTAGTATTTTCCATGAGTTTTTTGTTAGTTCTCTATTTCGAAATAGCTCTCTTGGTTCTCTTTATTTTTGGGTTAAGATGAGTTAGCTCGGTCTTAGAATATTTACACATAAAATATGTGCTAACAAAGAAAAAAAGGATAAAGGTATGAAAAAAAATACTATTTTTTCATTTCAAACAAGATAACAAGATAAGTTATTGAATCTAGAAAAATTATCAAGATAACACTATTTAAAATACTAAAAAAGAATTAACCTTTCTCAATGATAAGTATATCAACTTATATTGACTAACTAAACTAAACAATCTATATATGACACAAAAAACATATGATGACTTTGTTGTACTACTCAATTATATTGGTTAAATAATATCTCAAAATATCATTGATAGAGGTATCTCATCAAAAATATAAAAGTGTAGGGATTGTATAAGTCATATGAAAGATTTTATCTAGATATTAATCTTACATGGATTGTATCAGTAGTTGTTTTTCAATCAACTAAGAGATAACTCAATTCTAGTAAAGGATATATTATAATATTTTGGTATGACTCTTTAATCTTTTGATTTGTCCACTTGATTTGTATGATACATATTCAAATAATTCAATTTATGTTAGATTTGAATATAGAATTAAAGGTATCAAATGGGCTGGGTAGGTCAGGCCCAGCCTGATACATAGCCCAACTCTATCATGCCTAGCCCAGAACAGCACGGTCCAAAACCTTGCAGTGCCCGTACCTGGTTGGCTCATGACATGTCTCGGGTCATGCCATGCAAAGGTAAACTGGACCTTGTGTCGGGCTAGGCACGACCTGGTACCCTAGCCCGAAGGCACAGCATTTCGGCACAACCCAGACCGTGCCCCCCCATCTCCTCAACTTATCGAGCCTGGCGCTCGATGGGTGATGACCCATCGGTCCCATCGTGTGTCGCGTAGTCATTCCTACTCCCAAACCAAACTACAGGTTCAAGCTTTGGGATTCTAGAAGCCAAAGCTTCTGGAACAAAGGACTCATTGGTCCCATCATGCATCGTGTCTTTGTCCTAACTCCCAAGCCCAACTATAGGTTCGGGCCTCGAGGTTCCAGAAGCCGAAGCTTATAGAACATGGGACCATCGATGGTCAGTCCCATCATGTGTCAGGCCCAATCCTGCAATTCCAAGTATGACCCAGCCAAAAAAGTTACTAACCAGGCTGGTAGACTATGTCGGGCTGGCTTTATTAGAGCTATGCCATGGTGGCCATGACATGGTGGCCTGATTGGGCCACCTAAAAATGGGTTGGACTAGCCTAGCCCTGCCCATTTTACACCTCTATATAGAATGAAGGTTGGATTTTTATTAAAATATTATTTTTCACTAATAGCATACAATGTGGTTATTATCATTGAGCAAATCCCAATAATATTAGTCTTCTCATTGATGTTTCCATGATACTTTACTATTAAGACAATAAATCATCTCTATTTGTGGTTTTTATAAGTTTATATATTTTGGGTAACTCACAAATTGTCCTTGATAATTTCTTCATATATATATTTTTACCCTTTGGCCTTATGTGTGATAAAGACTAAGATCTTATGTGGATTATAATAATTTATATTTTTAACATCATAAGTTCTATACTCTCACAGTTAATATATAATTCCCTCAAATCACATGGGTATGAACTATATGAGTAAAAGCAATTCAAAGGGTTACCACCATCTTCTGAGGGACAATTACTCATACATGTCCTATAGATTTCTTCATACTATCTTGTATAATGACAATATAACCCACATACTAAAGGTGAAACCCTTAGAAGAAATTACTTTAAAACATCTACTTCAATATAGGATTTATTCTTATAATATATGTACAACGAAGTAGTGTATAAAATTATTTGTGTTTTTGGCTTCATGAGTGTCATACTCACAATGATTATTTTGAGTTTTAGCATATAGATTTATCTGATGCATCACAATTAAAATGACTATTACTTTCTTCATATTGTATACATGTGTAAGTCTCATGATTTACTTATTACTATTTACCATGATAATAAGCACAAACACATCAATAATTAAATCTCTAATTAAGTTCTATTTAATCATTGATTCTATCAATTTTTATTCCACATGATAAATAATACATATCAATTACTTATAAAATAATTCACACAACACATAAATCATAATTACACAAATCCTAAAAAAATAAAAAAAAAGATAAAAAAATATTCACATATCCTAGACCTTGATTTAGCCTAAAATTAAAGAGAGATTCACATGATATATAAAAAATGAAGTCTCAAGAATCTTGAGTTCCCAATGATAACTCTAATAAGAATCTTATATACAAATACTAACCACATGCTATTTTGATTGAATTCTAGAATCCATCCTAGAGTAGGATGGAAGATTTGAGAGTCACACTCCAAACTCTAGAATTTAATTTTTTTCTTGTATCTCTTGCTTGCTTGTAGATCTCTTAGGAAGTGTGAAAAATTTTCCTTAAAGTTCTTTTTGTGCTTTTATTTTAGCCTTGTGGAGTGAAAAAGAAGAATTATTCAAAGATCCTTAAGTCTTCATGATTTTTTTGCTTGTATAATTAGTAAATCTAGTATTTGTCCCAAAGAAAGTCATAGCATTGAGAAGATATCACAATTTGGGCCTTGGTCTTTTGAGCTTAAGGTCACAACTCTAGGAAGTGGTCATGACTTGAGAATACCTCTTAAACTTTTTTTAACACTAAGTTATAGCACTAAGAATTATCCATGACTTATACATTTTATCTTTGTAACACAAATTTGTGATATTCAGAAAGGATGTGACATTGAATTTGGTATTTCTTGTATATCAAATGATCACAACATTGGGATTGGCCAAGACATTAGGAATTGTTATGAATTTGGTCTTTGTATTTCTTTTTTATCAAATGGTTATGATACTATGAATGACCACAATACTAAGAATGGCCGTGGCTTTGTATTTAGCTCATACATCTATGTCTCAACTTTACCTTCTCTCAAGGGCAAGAGATATGATCTTGAAAAGAGGCCACACTTGAATAATACCCTTGTAATATTATATGTCCAAAAATCATGACACTAGATAATTTCTATAGCTTTATCCTGAATATTGATGGGTTTATAACTTTTTTATAGCTCAAAATTCATGATTTTGGAAAGTGTCAAATCTCTAACTTAATAATATAAAGTTTTAGTAAAAATAAAGTCATGGTACCATGAAGTGGTCATGAATTTTAATACTATAACATAAAATGAATATCACATCATTTTATTTTTATGAGATGCATGTAACTATGACTTCTAGATAATATCACAACCAAAAAATATATATTGCATAATTGAAAGATTATGTTAATTAAATAATTGAGTCATGACATATAAAGATTGCTATGACTAAATATGCAAAGTTTTAGCTAAGAATAAATATTGAAAATTCTTGATGAAATTGATATAATTATGGTCATTTCCATTCTTATATATTATCTAATATCACCATAAATAAATAATTTTTTTTAATATTTTACATACCAAACATTCGTGTTGCAAGCTTACATTTGGTATTGGTAGATAATATATTATCAAGTATATACGAATTATATTCAATAATATTAATTCAAGATATTTTGACAAATATATAGGAAGTGAAATTATTACTCTACCCTCTATACTCTCTCGAATGTATAGAATATATTCATTACTCTATACTCTATACTTCAACAAAATCTTCCTAGAAAACAAATTACACACTTTCCAAATGTTTGAATCCACTTTAATTATGGAACACATCAACATTCTAAAAGCATATTCCTTTCAACTATTTGTCTATGTATCGCAACATAGAATAGAAAGAACATATTAAACTTTTACTTTAGATTCTACTCAATTCATATGACCATCTCATAATAACTATGGCCAATAGTGCTAGGAAGCCAAATCTAATATTTAATGAAGATGTGACTATTGTATCTGAGAAAAAAAAGTAAGTGTAAAATTAATGAAGTTAGTATTTTTTTTACTATTAGCAAATTGATTCTTTCATTATCTCTAAAGAAAGATTGGTAAAACATAGCTCTAGTGAGAGTCAAAAAAAGAACAAGGCAAAGTCATTGGATAAAAAGAAAGTGAAGTATTATCATTATATAAAGTTATGACTTGTAAAAAAGAATGTTAGTATTACAATGGAGTGGTAGAGAAAAAATCAAAAAAAAAAAAGAATATTGGTCACCAAATACTAAAAGTTGTATGAAAAAGTACTTTACCATGATGGTAATATTTTATACACTGAGATAACAATTATTTAAGGTAGAAAAAGATTTGTTGATTTTTAGTTGATGGACTCGAAGCAAAATGGCATATGAATTCTAGGAGAGAATGGTTTCATCAACACAAACCTATCTCGTGAGGATCTATGTTAATGAGATTTGATTATGCCTTAGAAATTATTGGTATTTTTATTATCAAAATTAACATGTATGATGTTAAAATAAGTATCATTCAAGGGGTAAAATATGTGAATGGTCTAAAAAATCTATTGTCTTTAGAATAATTAGATAATGGTGAGTACAAAACCTATGTTCAAATTGGAACCATTCGAATAATTAAAAGAGCACTTATGTAATGAAAGTATAAAAAATAGTCATGGATCAATATATAGCTAGAGGATAAACACAACAAGAAAGAAAAGTATTTATAATTTAAGCAAGTTCTACAGAACAATTAATGATGAAGTGGTGTCATAAACTTGGTCACACATCATGATGAGGTTTAAAATTCTTGTTATACAAGAGTTTCTTCTAGGGCTCAAAAAAATTTTATTACCCTTTTGTGACTATTGTGTCATTAATAAGAAATATATATTATAGTTGAATAATTTTAATCCTATTAATAAATGTATCTTAAAACTAATTCATTTTAATATTTGGGAAACACTAGTTCTATCACTGAGAGGTACAAAACACTTTGTATCTTTTAATGATTACTCCATGAGATATCAAGTGTATCCAATCAAGAGGAAGAAATATATATTTTTACTTTTTAAAATTTTGATGTATAAGTATAACTTGAATATGAAAATAAGATCAAGTATCTGAGTACCAATAATAAGAGAGAATATATTAGTTATGAATTTGATAACTTTTAAAAATAAGAATGCATCAAGAGATAGTAAACAATGGCATATACTCCACAACAAAAGGAGTAATAGAATAGATGAATAGAACTTCATTAAAATGAACAAAAGCTATGTTAGAAAACTACAAGGATGACCAAGTCATTTTGGGAAAAAGTAATCAAGGCTGCCTAGTTTATGATCAATTTGTAATTATCAACTATGACTCACTTGAAGATATTGATAGAAATATAGACTTGTAAGCTAGTTGACTATTATTTCCAACATTTATTTGGAAGTCTTATATACATTATCTATAATATCCAAGAAATATCAAAATTAGATTCAAAATCTAGAGAATGAACTTTCTTGGGATATGTTAATGAACTAAAAAGATATCATGTGTGGAATGTAACTACCCGCAAGCTTATCATTAGTAGATATGTTTATCTTTGAATTACACATACTAAAAGAAGAAGAATGAAAAAATATAAAAACTATAAGTATCATTAGAAAAAAATAGTCATAATATGAATTACTAGAGCCAATGAACAAATATCAATTAAATCTTAGGTATTTGAAGTATGATGATTAAATTGGAAAAAAAGAGAACCAACTTGATACTCATATTATGTAATGAATATAATATTATATACTATCTACTAATAGTTGACGGAGAGTTATTAATTTTTTATGAGGATATAAAAAGCCAACAAGTTTCTCTTTGGATAATAATAATGCAAGAAGAATTTGAAATTCTTTATATAACCAAGACATGAGATCTTATTCTACTTATGTTACCACAAGAAAGGACCATTAGAAATATATAGGTGTACAAGATCAAGCATAATGATAATGATCAAGTAGAGTAGTATTGTGAACACTGATTAGTCAAAGGATATGCTCAGAAAAAATATGTTGACTTCAATGAAATATTTTGTTCTATTGTTCAAGTTGCTAGAGTTCAAGTAGTTTTGTAATTTGTGCTATATATAATTTACAATTAGGATAAAATTATATACAAACTATATTTCTTCATAGAGAACCTAAACAAGAAATATAAATAATGTAACCAGAAAATTTTGACAAAGAAGGAATAGAAAGAGTAGTTTGTAGATTGAATACATCTTTATATTGCCTCAAATATGTAGTAAAATAATGGTTTAAGAGGTTTGTTTCCTTCATCTAAAAGTTATGACATGTGAAGGGTCTAAAAAAAATTATTATCTTTAGAAAAATTAGATAATGATGGGTATAAAATATCTGTTCAAATTAGAACCATAAAAATAGTTAAAGGGGAACTTATTGTAATGAAAATAGAAAAGATATTCACAAAACTATTAATGTTTATAGGAGAAACACAATAAGAAAGAGAAGTGCCTATACCATAAGAAAGTTCAATTAAATAATTAATGATGATGCGGTATCATTAGCTTGGTCATATGTCAGAATGAGATTTTAAATTTCTTGTTGAACATGAATTTCTTCTAGGGCTTAAAAAAGTTTTGTTACTCTTTCATGAGTATTGTGTCACAAGTAAGAAATATAGATTTAACTTCAAAAGTTTTAATACGAGAGTATATATATCTTAAGACTAATTCATTTTGATGTTTGGGAAGTATTAATTCCTATTACGAGAAAGTACAAAATACGTCATATTTTTTATTTTTGACAACTCGTTGTAACTTTATTAAGATGCCTAATTTTCAAGATTAGGCTAAGTCTCAAAACAACATTAAGTGAGGCTCTCTCATCTAACCAGTCTCATGAGTATATGGGTCATGCAAATAGTAAAATAAACTTCCATATATCAATCTCATAAAGATTATGTATGTAGTTCAATCAATCAACCATTAGTCAATTATTACTCTAGTTGAAAAGATAAAATTTGGTTATTAGTAAGAATATTGGGTTCTAAGGTTGGTGCATTTCATTCTACATAATGAGTTGTCTAAATAGTATGTATATAATTACTTGGTTAAAGAATGAATGTAGGATTATTGTGAAAATATCATAGTACTCTATTGGTATACAAGGTAGTTATCAACTATTAAGCCCTTCCCAATGATAGTCCCCTCATAGATATCCCTTATGTATTTTACTACTGAAATGACAAATCATCCATACTCAAAAATTATTCATAAGTCTATACTTTTTAGGCAATTTGTTAATTACCTTTAATTGTTTCTTTTTATATGTATTCTTATTCTCTGATCTCATGTATCATTTATATGTGAATTGATGTGGTAGTAAAATATGTATACTTTCAATTTCAAAAGTGGCATACTCATACAATTAATATATGTCTTTTCTTAAATCTCATAGATAGGAATCATATAATGAAAAATAACTCACATGAATGTCGCCACCTTATGAGTCACCTTTACTCATCCATGTCTCATAACTTACATATCATCATCTTCCATGATGACATATGACTCAAACACCAGTCTCATCGGTATATGGGTCATGAAAATAGTAAAAAAAAAATTTCCAAATATTGATCCCATGGGGATTATGTTTGTAGTTCAATCAATCAACAATTAGTCAATTGTCGCTCTAGTCAAAAAGATAAAATTAGGTTATTGATAAGAATCTTAGGTTCTAGGGTTGGTGTATTTCATTCTATATAATGACTTGTCTAAATAGTATGTATATAATTACTTTGGTTATAGAATGAATGTATGATTATTGTGAAAATGCCCTAGTACTTTATTGGTATACATGGTAGCTATCAACTATTGCGTCATTCCCAATGATAGTCCCCTCATAGATATCTCCTGTGTATTTTACTACCAAAATGACAAATCATCTATACTCGAAAATCATTCATAAGTCTATACTTTTTAGGCAACTTATTAATTACCCTTAATGGTTTCTTTATAAGTATATTCTTATTCTCTGACATCATGTATCATATATATGTAAATTGATGTAGTTGTAAAATAATTATACTTTCAATTTTGAGAGTGCCATACTCATATAATTAATATATATCTTTTCTCAAATCTCATTATTAAGAATCATATGATGAAAAATAAATCATAGGAACGTCGCCGCATATGAGTCACCTCCACTCATCCATGTTTCATGACTTACATATCATCATTTACCATGATTACATGTGACTCATACACTAAAAGTAAACCCCTTAAAAAATATTTTATCAAATACCTACATCAATTGAGAGTTAATTCTTCTAATATATGCATAATAGATTGACATATAAAAGTATTTATACTTTTAGCTTCATAAGCATCATACTCACATGATTAACTTATCTCAATGTAAGGTTTTAACATTAAAGTTTGTTTTATACATCATGATTAAAAAGACTATCACTTCCTTCCTATCATTATGCATGAGTGTACTTCATAGCTTGCATGTCACTATCCACCATAATATTATGTATAAACCCACTAATAGTAAAATCCTAATTTTAATTTTACATAAATAACAACTCCATCAATAATCAAACTACAACAAAATCCAAATATAAAATCATTTATTAATCACATATCACATAAAATCAAATATAACAATATTATACCTCAATTTAACCTGACATTGGAGTAAAATTCAAACGAGATAATTCAAAATATATCTCATGGAATTTTGGGTTCCCAATGATAGCCCTCAAGAGTACCTAAGAACCAAAATATAAACCCATAATACTCATTTGTGCTTCTTGAATTTTCTCCTAGGTGGAGTCGAAATTCATGTCTTTCTAGGGATTATGCTTTTGGATTGCATCACCTATTTTCTCATGGATCTTCCCTAGGTTTGGATGAAATTTCACTCACAAGATCTTAGTTTTTCATCTCTTTTCTTGTGATCTATAATTGTCTTGAAATTTCATATTTTGCACTTTTAAACTCGAATGGATGGGTATAAAATTTAATTTGAAAGTCATTACTTTTAGAAATTTCATAACTTTATCCTTCCATCTCTATAATAGAAAGTCGTAACTTTAGGAATGAGTTATGACTTTGATCACTTTCTAGCTTTAGAATGCCATTATGTTGGAAAAGGTATTCTAAAACACTAAGTCATGATTCTAAAGCTAGAAAGTGATTAATGTCATGATTCTAGAAATAGACCACGACCCTAGTCTTTATCTTATGATAGATGGCCACATTGCTAGGAATGGTCATGGTGGTTATACATTAAACATATATAATACTAAGTCACAACATTGAAAATGTTGTGAATTAGTATTATAACTAAAAGTCACATCATTGGAAATAAATCGTGGCTTTGGTCATTTCACTAGAGCAAAAGTAGTGGCCTTCATAATAACTACAACTTGAGTATTTCACAACAAATTGAAGTAGTTGAATGGGTGAAAAGAACCATATTAGAATGAACAAGAGGTATATTAAAAAATATAAAAATGACTAGGCTAAGTCATTTAGGGTAAAAGTATCAAAGCTACCTATTTTGTGATCAATCAGTCATCATCAATTATGATTAAATTGAAGATGACAATGAAAATATAGACTAGTAAGCTAGTTGACTAATCTTACCTTCATTTATTTGGAAGTCCTATATACATTATGTATAATGCCCAAGAAATATCAAAATTAGATTCAAAATCCAAATTATATATATTCTTGAGATATGCTGATGGATTGAAGGAATATCACTTGTGGTATGCGACTATCTACAAGCTTTTTAATAGTAGATATGTCATCTTTGAAGAACACATACTGAAAGGAAGAAAAATGAGATAATATAAAAACTATTAAAATTTGTTAGAAACAAATAGTCAGAACATAAATTACTAGAGCACAATGAACAACTATCATATATGTCTCATGTATATAAGGTGTGATGATTAAATTTGAAGAGGAGATAACCAACTTGGCACTTAGATTATATTATGAAGGATAGTATTATTTACTATCTACTATAGATGATAGAAAACCTTTAATTTTGTATAAACTACAAAAAAGCCAAGAAGTTTCATTTTGGATGACAATAAAGCAAGAAAAATTGAAACTATCCATATAACCAAGATATGGGAGCTTTATTATCCTACTATGAGGAAGAAAGACCATTGGAAATTGATGAGTATATAAGATCAAACATAATAATGGTGATCAAGTAGAGTACTATCGTGCATAACTATTAGTCAAAGGATATGGTTAAAAAGAAGATGCCAGCTTTAATGAAATATTTTTCTTTTTTATTCGACTTGCAGAAGTTCAAGTGGTCTTGATAATATGTACTATATATAATTTACAATTAGGGTAGTTAAATATAAAAATTATATTGCTTCATAGAGAACTTGAAGAAAAAATATAAATATTATAACCATAAGGTTTTGAAGAAAAAGAAAGAAAAAATTTAGCCTATATATT
The DNA here is from genome assembly GCA_029783825.1 of Sapria himalayana. NCBI lineage: Eukaryota > Viridiplantae > Streptophyta > Magnoliopsida > Malpighiales > Rafflesiaceae > Sapria > Sapria himalayana. Next base: position 8,770,840 of record JAREIK010000801.1, on the reverse strand, counting down.
GGATAAATCTTTAAATAAGGTACAAGATGCTGATATAAGAGATTTGATTCTTTTATCATAAGTTTTTGATACAATATACGTAATTCAAATCCTTGTCCATATTACAAAACAGTTGGAGATGATAATTTCATTTTCTTGTTATTGTATATAGATAATACATCAATAGCAGAACCCAATAACAATCATGTCTAAAAATTGAAGACATATTTGGCAATAGAAATTGAAATGAAAGATTTGATATCAACAAATAAAATCATAGGAATGAAAATTTACTATGATTAAATAACAAGAAGATTTGAATTTTATAAAAGAATTATATCAAGAAAGTCTTGTGACATTTCAATATGCATGCTTTTAAGCCAATGTTTACCCCTCTTCTTGTTAATTTCAAGTTATCAACAAGTGTGAATCTTAATAGTGAAGCAAATAGGATAGAAATATCTTGCATACCAAATGCACATCAACTATATAAATTTTAATGTTTGCTATAATTTGTCTAATACCAAATATTACACAAGCAATATGAATTATTACTTATTAATCAACACATGGAAAATCCTAGTAAAGAACAATTATGTTTTGTAAATAAAATTTTAAAATATGTCAAGAATACCTTAAATATTATAATATGTTATGAAGGTTTAGGTTATATTCTTAGAAGCTATATTATAATATGTTATGAAGGTTTAGATCATATTCTTGGAAGCTATATTGGTTCAAATTATGTAGAAAATATTGATAATAGTAAGTACACCATTAATTATGTATTTACTATTGCTAAAGGAACTAAAAGTTGGGTTTCAAAGTTATAATCTGGCATATCAACTTCTATGAAAATGGTGTAATATGTTGCAGCTACACAGACTAGTAAATATATAATCTAATTGTAAATGCCATTAGATCTTCCTTAGACATAAACAAAGGGTGATTTCTTTAATGTGTGATAATTAGAGGATTTTCCACTTAGTAAAGCTAATATTTTACTTAGATGTAAAATATATTAAAGTATAATATTACTTTATATGAAAAACATACAATATCATTTTATAGGTCAAGTAATCACATATTTTGTCTGTTTCGTATAAAATTAAAATATTAGTGTCATAGTATTGTTTTCTCATATATTTTAAGTAAAACATTAAAATTATATGTAATTTTAATTATTTTTGAAAAAAAAATTTCAATGTTACCAATGATGTAATTGGACACAACTTGACATAATTTGGCCCAACTCGAGATCAACCCTAGTTTTATAATCTAAGTTCGAGTTAGAATTTAGTTGGATTGAAACTATTATTAGGTTATAACTTAAGTAGACATTTTTTTGATTGAGATTGAGTTCAAATTGATCCTCAACCCAGCCCAAATTGTTGCATCCCAAGATGTTTGAAATATTGGGCTGGAACTTGGGGTGAGGTCAACCCTAGTAATCCAATTTTTTTTTGAATATATATATATATATATAGCTATATACATAATTATTTTCAAAATTTTATTTATAATATAAACTTATATATATACATGTAAGATTGTGTGTATATATATATATTTATTTAGAAAATGTGTCTTTAAACTATAAGAAAAGAAGGAATTGGAAATACCCTATTCTGTTTATGAATTCCATCGTTATGGTTGAATAATGATGGATTTAAAAATGAATTAGTTCCATTTCTATAATAATCCTCTCTAAATTTATGAAACAAATTATGCAACAACATTTATATAAATAGCGATAAATTTTTATGATGACAAAGGGGTCTTGGATTCCATCACTAATTTTAAAACGTAAATATAAAAAATGTATATTCCATTTCTAAATAAGCGACAAATCATCAAAGAAATGCAGGAATTCATTTCTATTTAGAAACATATTTGGAAATGGAAAATTATGTTTCTATTGTCTACAACATGAATAAATTCCACTTGTATTGTATAGTTTCAGTATATTGTATACAATATACAATTAAATGTAGAAAACTATATGACATGCAATCAAATAAGTATATCCACATATTATTCATCAAATGATATTCATATAACATCCACCATAAAAGAAAATATCAGATAATAAACATAAATGTCAATAAATTTGAAAACACAATTTATAAAGTAATTAAAAAAATATTAACACAAAATCCATAATTTCATATCAAAAACATACATTGCAAAAAATTAATAACACATCATAAACAACTATTAGTCCTTCTCCTGGTGAGTATTATCCTCTAGAGACTTGGATATTTCCTTTTCAGAATGATAAAAAATAGTTAATGTCTCTCCTAACCTACACATTATTTTCTCCATCTATAAAATCTTTTGTTACGTTTTTTTCTTCTCTTTTCAATCTATTCTCCTCTTTTTTCAATCTTTTAGACTCTCTTTTTTTCAATTACTCAATTTCTTTTTGTATCTCTTCATTTTTTTGTTTCATCTCCTCATTTTTCCTTTGTAATGTATCTTGAATATCCTGCATCTCCTCGTGCAATCTCTCATCAAATATGTTATTGTACATGAAAGATGATGCTGAAGAACTCCAAATAAAACTTGGATAAAATGCAGATGCATGGGTACCAAGACCATACACTTCCCATTTTTTTAGCTCCACTCTGACAGCCTGAAGGCAAATATGCATAACTTCAATCTCTTGCGCCTCTATATAAGGATCTATCAATTATGAAGCAATTCCAACAAAATTTTTTATAGCTTCCTACGAATGTTAAAATACAACATAACTCATTAATTGCTATATTAAAAAAATTTTATACTGGCATAAGAAATTGTCCTCTCACTACTACATAACTACAAAATTTTTAAAAAAATATGGTAAAAATTTACATTAGTTATGGTAAAAAATATACATGAGTTTTCATTTTATTTACAGTTAATGCCAAATAATCAATTTTTTAATTTTTTTTTTATTATTTGCAATTGTCAAATGAAACTATAAGCATAAAATGAGAAACTCACTTTTATATTATTTGAGTATTTAACCACAAATGATTCATTCTTCTTCTTGTACATTTGCTCGAATACCTCGAATGGTATCAATGGACCTCCCAACTCATCCTTCTAAAAATAAATATTAGTTACTATTGAGATACATCATTCATTATGACATAAATATTATCATTTGGATTCTAAAAAATTAAATAATAACAAAAAATAAAAGATAATTATACCAAATCTACCAAATGTTGGTATGTCACCTTTGAACCTCGAATATGTTTTGAATGTCTTAGTCTTTCACCTACTTTTTCTGATCAATGATTATATGAAGCCACTTGGAACAATGTCTTGAACTCCTCACTATTCTAGTATTCCCACCACTTTATCCAAATATTAACGAATACAGTACTAGACTTTGTATCTTTACCATACTATTTTCTCCATTTCTCAAGCTTGTCATTGTATCTCACTATTGTCATATTTTTCCAGGTATCCTTCACCGATATCACCAAAGTGTTATTCTATTTGTATTTTTTTATAAAAACAAAATAAAATAATACAATATAATGCATTTATTTTAAGAGTAAATTATATTATAGCAAATTGAAAAATAAGTAAATACATGAAAAATGTACCTCAAATTTATTCAAATAAAATATTTTCATACTTGAGAGCACTTTGCTCTACTTTATACCCTCCACAACTAGTTTCTTCCACATAAACAAAATCATCAGCTACATATACATATAAACAAAATATATATTTTTTGCATGCTACTAAGTTAAAATTTATTTTATTTATATTTATTTTTCAAAACTTTTAAACAAAAAAATTATTTTTATGTTAAATAATAATAAAAAATAAGTAGCAATATGATACATTGTTATTATTGTAGAATACAAAAATTCAAAATTAGTAATATATTTCTAATTTCATTCCCATATTATTTTATATTTAATTTAAATGAAAAAAATAAAAAATGATGATGAATACATGTAGTAAATTAAAGAAAGCCACATACTATTTATTTTTAATTGTGAGCCAAATGAAGATTTTCTTATAACAAAGCATATAAGTTAAGAATTAAGAATATGTTATCAGTGCCGCTACTAAAGTACCAATGCATGAGCCTTCTAAGATAGGTAGAATGAAACTATCAGTATCTCCTGATGAAAAATGAGACAAATATGGAATATTTGTCATAGTAAATCTGTGTATTTCATGATGAGATGATGCCAAAGTTTCCTCCATACATATAGGAGAATACATAAAGATATTTGTAATATTGTCATCACTGAATACATGTAGATTTTCTCCTCCATGAAATATTAGTTGAGATCCTTTGCCCCTCTTCACAAATTGAGATCCTCAACCACTTTGCAAAAACATTAAAATAAACAAAAACAATAAAAAAATTTTATAAAAATGATATAATAACAAAACATAATGATAAACACATTAATATTAGAAAAGACAATTAAAATATTTTAATTTAACATCCACTTTTTAGTGATTACAAGATAAAAATCAGAAAATAACAAGATAGACAATAAATTTCTAGTCATCATCAAAAATTTCTAAGAAATTATCTCTATCTACATATTCATCATCATATGATTCTATAATTAATTCCTCCTCATTAATTTTTCCAACATTGTCATCATCAATGACCAAATAATTTCCACCTTCACCATGTAAAGTTTGAAGGCAATCATCTACCCTATGAACAATTGAATGAAGTTTCATATTATTCTCTTGAAATATTGATATAAGTGATGGAGTGACCATATTATCATTTTCAAAATCTTAAATAGTTGATCTAAGATTTATTTTACATATTGTCCACTAGTAACACAGATTTTTTCTTGTGGTTGGATAAGTGGTGTAATACACTTGTTCATCTTGTACGCCAGAATAAATAGCTCATACTTATAATACCCATATTCGGAATAAGATCAAATCATTCATACTTAAATAGAATAGTCCTTTTAAATACTTGTATTGATGATGAATTAAAATATTTGGAATAGAATAATTGATAAAAAAATATTCCACATGTAGAATTTCAATTAGTTGACCATGAAAATTTGTAGTACAGGCAGTATAATTAGATCCCTTGAAGCAAATACCACTGTTCATTGCAGCTCTATTTGAACCATGTTTCTAAATGTAAAATTTTTATCCATTTATATAATGTATGGGATACACCTATAAACTTCGTAACGGTCCTTTTGCAATATCTTTCATATGTATGTTACATATATTTAATGAAAAAATTTGTACATAAAAAATAATAAAGGATAAATTCATACATATAATATTGCACGTAACTATGTAGAACCAAGAAAGATAAGTTATATACTGATATATTTTTCAAACCAATTTACAAATTCTTTTTCAAGCTTTGGATCAATTGAATCATCACCAATATGAGGCTCTATTTGCCTTAATTCCTGAGCAAATATTCTTCAAAAATAAAATTGAAGGTATTTTTAACAATTAAAATGTTGTATCGTATACAATGACAAATAAATGAGAATATGAAATTAGATTAAAAGATGAAGTTACATTAGTATACAATGACAAAGAAAATAAATGACAATTAAAATGTTGCCTTATTTAGTATAATGTGTAAGTTCCTCATAGTTCAACAAAATATATGTGTGCGCAACATGATACCCTAGGTTTTTCAAAAAATATATTGATGTTGCTCTACCATATGATATACCCACATGTATAAAAATAGAAATCATATCATTTTCTTCTGATCCGTCCCCCATACCATATATATTATTTGGTGACAATTTGTTATGTCAATTATATAATTGTGGTACAAAGTTGTATGCACAAAATACCAAAGCATCTTCAACAAATTAAACATTGTATATCTATCCTTCAACTTTGGCTTTATTTTGAATATTATTTTTTAATTTTCTAAGATATCTGAAATAGATATATATTAGAACAAAAAATATTTAGTGGATTAATTAAAACTTTTAGATTTGCAAAATGAAATCTATATTACCTATCAAATGGATATATTCATCAGTGTTGCATAGAACTTGCTATCATGGATTCATAAGGTAGGTGGATCATAAGATTTTCCATGGAGTCGAAGAAGCTAAAGTCTTCATAAAATATTGAGGATATCATTTTGTAATTGCTCAATTTCTTTCTTTCTTATGATATTACAAATGAGAATCTTAAAAGATGCTTATTTCAATCAATACTTTTCAAATATTTTGTGGAAGTAATTCAAGCAATGCTATGGGGATTAGCCTTTGCATGAACACATGACAGTCTTGACTTTTCATTTCCAATAACTTATACTTTTTTATATCAACACATCTTCCCATGTAAGATACATTATGTTAGAGTACCTGAGCTTCATCGGCCATTTACACAAAGTTTCCTTTGTATCCTTTTCAAGACTATAACAAGCATTAGAGAAATTATTCATTGATTTATTCATGTGTAACTCTGGACGTGAATATAATTCTTTCAAATCATCTCTTGATTTGGTATTATCTTTTGTTTTTCCTTCCATATTTATTATAGTATTAAAAATATTTATTAAATAAACTTATCACAATATGTATCACACTTAAGTTGTCCAATAAGATTTGTTTACCAATAAGGTAAATCCCAAAAAATACTTTTTTTCTTCCAAACCTAGTGATAATTCTTTGAAAATTGTACATTAATACAATCTACCTCAATATCCATACTATTTTTTAACACATATCTATTAATTACTTCTAATATTTTATCACCTAACCTCAAAGGTAGTGTACTTTCAATGACTTTATGGCCTTTCTTTAATGCATCAATATTTATCTGAAATAGATATTCCACATGTAAGAATTTATGGTTATTATCAAACCAATAAGTCTTTCCTCCTTTGCTCAGATAAAATACTTCAGAGCCCTCCATGCAATAAGGACAAGCCAATTTTTATATAATACTTCATCTGGATAATATTGAATATACAGTAAAATCACTTATAATCCATATTAAGTACCACTCACATTTTAAAGTTCTACTTTCTAGATATATCATATGTTTCAACTCCATCCTCCCACAAAATTTTGAGCTCTACTATAAGTGGCTGTAGAAAAACATTTAATTTGTCTTTTGGATTTCTTGGACTAGGCATGATAATACACAAAAACATATATTCATCTTTCATGTACATTCATGGTGATAAATTTTAAGGTATAACAATAATTGGCAATAAAGAGTATTGTTTCCATATTTTTCAAAATAGTTGAAATCTATCTATACACTACCCTAATCTAATATTTTAGCATTTTCTACAGAATATGGATGAAAATCATCAAAATGTTTCCAAGAAGGTGAATCTAAGCAATGCTGCATCATGTCATCTTCAATAACATGCTATTTGTGTCAACTCATATCATAAGCAGTAGCATCAGATAAAAATAATCTTTGCAAATGATGTGTCAATAAAAAATAATACTTATTGTGAGGAATATTTATTTTTTACCTTTTATATGTTGTATTTCTTTTGTACCAATGATAGTTACTAAAATTACATACAATTGTTTCATTATCTATTCACTAATATATCATGTAGCCATTAATATAGCAATGTATTTTTTTCAACCAACAAACCCAAACCTCGCATTAACTTTTTTGTGCAATAAAAACTGTTTGTCATGAAGTTATTATTTGGTACTAATTTAGATAACAACTTTGAGTGGTCATATGAATTACCTTCCCAGACTCTTATTCCAAAGCCTTTAGCATTTCATAAAATTATTTTGATGATGATATCGAGATGTCGTCAATGATATCCAGATTTAATGAAAGACCAATAATATTCTTCAAAATTAGTAGACACGCATCGTCAAGATTAGCAAATTCTATTGCAATATTTGAATCAATATTTTTATGTACATAATACTTAGTTAATTGTGACACAATTAATTCTCCATATTTATACCAAGGATAATAGTCGCTAACAAATCTATTTTTTGCAAGATAATATTGTACTGTGTCCACATCATGAAAATTTCAATTTTAATATTGATGAGCATTACATAGGTATAAACATGGGGAATAAATATGTAGTAACATTTTTATAATATTATATAAATCTAACAAATAAGTTGTAGTAAAATAATTATTAGATAATTTTGGTTAAAAATCATATAAGGCATGCTGCTCCAATGTCTTAAATATTTTTCAAAATATATAAATTGTATTTTTTGTTATTTATACAAAACTAAATATTTGATATTTATATATATTGGATGAATTTGCATTAATAAAGAAAAAAGTAAAATTTACAATCTCATAAATATTAATTTCTAAATTAAAAATGAGAAATAAATAATTAGACAATACATAATAAAAATAATAAATAAATTATCAATGTCAAATACATTAAATTTTGTCAATGAAAAAACATAAAAAATAAATTAATTATCAGTGGAGACACCATCAATAAATAAATGAGAAAATATTCTAATATATATATGAAGTATGTAGTATACATAGTCATATACCAGAAGTGACATGTAATATATTTTTTAAATATTAAATAAAAGTTGATATTATTTATTTTATTATAATTTTTGTGAAATGTAGATCAAGCAATTATATAAATTTTTAAATAAGCTTCTAATTTTTTTTTTGTTTTATAATTGTTCGCTACATTTCACAATTCTAATTAAACACCATATGATCTTTTTTTTTTCCATTTTTATAGTTATTAACAAATGAACTTTTAGTATTTTTAATAAATAATAAATTCTCTATTATTAAGGTTGTGCCATTAATGTGAGTTATTATTTTTGAAATTATTAAATTTCATGTAGTCCTAATAAGGAAACAAAATGCAAAATAATCACAATGATCTTAATTATAGATCAATAACAAGATACACACAAATTTCATAACTCAATTAGGTTACAAAAAAAAATTACAGATTGAAGTATGAGAAAAAAATGTAAGATATATAATTTATCAATTATATTTATAATCATTTAACAAAACAGTAAAATAGAACCCAATATAAATGTTAAAAATAAAAAGAAATTATATGTAAATTAAAATGCACATATATAACTATTTTCGAATACAATGCATATGAGATAAAATTAAAATCATAATTTCATACCTCAATTATGGATGAAATGCATATATATCAATATTTGAAGGATAAGCAATCTACAAATGATTCGGATGAAATCAGAATCAAAACCAAAATTCCCTGAAATCCTATGTATGTTCAAAGTTTCAAAATGTTCTTTACAAATTAATTAGTATATTTTAATGATAGAAATTATTATTTTTTTGCTAAAATTGTGACATAATGACTTTTAATCGCATACTAATTTTAAATACTATAGTGACATAATTAATATCCCTCGAAAATAGTAGAAATATATATTCATTCCGTTTCTAATTATAAATGGATGCAAAAGCTTCTATCGGTAAATGCCATGCAAGCATATCCACATTCCACTCTGCGTTGCAATTTGTGACATATTAAAAAAATTCAAATATTTTCGTCGCTAAATAGGAATGAAAATTTTTTTTGTTACAATTTTTTCCTGGTTTTGTAAATTTCATTTCTAATCCATTTTAAATTCGTTTCTAATTTAAAAAAAAGGATTTAGGCATTTCTAATTTTTATTTCTTAATCTGCCTTTTTTTGTAATGATATAAACCTATATATATATATATATATATATATATATATATATATACGCATTTAAATAAATGTATATATATAAATATATAAATCTATATAAATAAATAAATGAATATATATATATATATATATATATATATTTATTTATTTATATTTAAGTGTGTGTGTGTGTGCGTTAGTAATAGTTTATATTTAAGGCTTATACATATGCATTTATTTATATAGGTTTTTATACAGATAAGTTTTTGAAAACATGTATACATAAACCTATATTTAAAAAAAAAAAACACACACACACACACATATATATCTATGTATATAAGTTTTTATATATCTATATATTAACTTACATGGAAATTTATATATAATATATATTGGTTAGTAATATATATAGGTTAATAGATAGATAGATATATATATATATATATATAAGTTTCTGAAAATCTTTATATATAAACCTATATCAATAAGCATGTATATATAAATAAATGTAGATGCATAAACCTATATACTATATAAAATATATTGTGTGTGTGTGTGTGTGTGTGTGTGCCTATTTAAATATAGGTATGTTAGTAATGTAGGTTTTTATATGCATATATATTTATTTATATAAGTTTATAAATATTTTTTTGACAATGTTTACACACACACACAACACACAACACACACACACACACACTGCATATACACACACTTCCCCTATTCTCCTCCCAAGCCCCAACCCATTACATATTATCTCTCGGACTCCATAAATGGGCATCAAAGTCTCAAGATCGGAACATATAATCCTCTCCTAATAGTATGAGTAGAGTAATTAATAAAATATTCTTTAAATACTTATTTGACATACCTAGAGGTTAAACTTGTCTCTTCATAGTTTAGTTGTCTTGTAAATTTACAAATTGAACTATTATACAATTGGTTTATATATATATATATATATTCATATGTTCATATATATAAGTTTAAAAAAAATAATATATTATGCTTATATATAGTTTGATATATAAATATAAATATAAATAAATAAATAAATAAATATATATATATATATATATATAAACACACACACACACACTTATATATGTTTGTTTTAGAAAACAATAATACTCAATTTTTTTTTTGATTTATTTTTTTGACCATGTATAAATGTATGGTTTATTGTTACTTTTGGTTTTACTTTTATAATTTATAGTGTATAAAATTATAAATAGTGTATTTTGGTGTTTTTTTTAATAAATATTAAAATTTGGGTTTTTTAAATAAGTATTTTATAATTGGTTGATATTTGATTTTGATGGCGTTCTGACAATTGGAGTACGCAAAGTAGAAGTTAGCCAACAGCGCGTCGTTCTCGTTGTCATCCCTGGAAGGGTTCACAGACCTGGCAAACAAAGAGGATCTCTACAATGGGGTTGATTTTCAACAGGTATCTCTGGTCCACTTTTTCTATCCAAAAGACTTCAATTTGAGACGCCGATCCCTTTATTCCTGGTAAGATCTTAGCTAAATTTCTTTTGTTAAACATTGGTAAACAAGCATTGATAGGCAGAGCCTAAAGCCGGGGGATCATATCTATTCATGGAGGAAGGCGTATGTCTACGCGCATCACGGTTACTTTTTTTTGTTCCCCATCAGTTCTGCATGTGTATTTATCATTCTTCTTGTTGATAAATATGATTATTCATTTATGATTTATTCTGTATGTTCTGTTTTGGTTGATGCAATATTTTCGAAATAATTTTTAGCTGTTTTTGATTATTCATGGTAGAAGGCGTATGTCTACGCACATCCATTTATTCTGTATGTTCTTGTTGGTTCATTTATGATTATTCAACAAACACATGCACAGGCTCTGCCTGTGCATGTGTTTGTTGAAATATAAACTTGTTTTTATTTAGGATCATGCTCTATGTTTGTAGTGTTAAATTGATATTCCACATTAAAAAAAATTTTGTGATCTCTTTAACTTAGTGAGTTGGAGTCTTGACTCCTTAAGTCCCATCATATTTATTTGTTCATTTAAAGTTCAACTTCAATATCCTTCTATAGAGATGATAAGTAGCGGTATGATCTCCTTCTAAGTCCTAATACTTTACAAGAGTAACTATGAAAAATGGAACATAAAATTGAAGGCTCTCCTTGGATTACAATTTGTGTGAGATATAATAGAGAAAAGTCAAAAAGAACCAAAGAATAAAGATACTCAATCTCAATCTCAATCTTAAAAGGATAATTTGAGAAACTCAAGAAAGAAAGTCAATAAGTCTCTTTATTTGACCTATCAAGGATTATATGAAAATGTATTTAATAAAATCTTAAAAGTCATAATGGTAAAAAAAATATGAGAGAAGCTTCAAATCTCTTATAAGGGAGTAAATCCGGTTAAGAAGATACGTCTTCAAACTTTGAGAGCTGAGTTTGAAGCCTTGAATATGAAAGGAGGTGAAATCATTTTAAACTACTTTTTTAAAATCTTAACAGTAATAAATTAATTGAAATAAAATGATGAAGTATTAAGTAATATAAGAATTATGGTGAAGATTCTCTGATCGATAGATTAAAAATTCGATCACTTTATTAGAATTTGATTATAGTGCCATGTCGTGCCTAGCACGACATGGTTCTTGGGAGGGGGTAAGCCCAACATAGGCTCACAGTCCTAAATCTATCATGTTCGACCTAGTTTGGCTTGATTTGGGTCGGGTCGGGCAAAATTTTAAACTTCTAGGGTTTCGGTGCTACGCTGCCATGTGTTCATCGCCCTTCAGGGGTCGCTCGATTGTTGGAGCTATTGTGCTCGTACTGTGCCCACGTGCCAGGCACAGTACGTGTAATTTAATTGTCAAGGTGTCGATGTTAAAAAATAGAATATTTTTGATTAACAATTAAAGTGATCTTGCAAAGTATCTCAAGGCATATTATAACTTAGTTTTAATATCTTTGATTTGGACTTCTCAATTTTGGTATCTTTGGGTTGAACATCTCAACTTTGGAGTATTGGAATTACTCTCTAAAAAGTAAATGGTGAAAAATTATTAGTTATTAGTCATCCTGATCAAGTATGTGAAAATTACCTAGTTGGGAAGTTATTTAAGAAGAGTTTTTTAAAGGAGTCAAGTTTAATAATTCAAAATCCACTAGAACTCATACATACGGATGTGTGCAGCCCAATCAACCTAAACTCTCTTGGTAAAAGAAATTATTTTTTCTCTTTATAGATGATTTTTTTAAAAAATATAGGCATATATTTTAAGGAGAAATCAAAGGTGTTAAAAAATTCAAAAAGTTTAAAGTCATTGTTGAAAAGTAGAGGTGTCAAACGAGTCGGGCAGCTCATGCCTAGCCTAAAGCATAGCCCGAATCGATTGTGCCTAGCCCGGCACTGCTAAGAAGCACGGACACGGACACGGACACGGGAGGATACGGGGATACGGCAAATTCTAAAAAACTAGGATACAGATATGGCTAGGATACTGCATGATAAAAAAATAAAAATAAAAATAAAAATTATTAATTATAAATATTAGCTATTTTATAAAATTTATTAATTAAATTAAATAAAAATACTTTATTATATAAAATAAATAAATATTATTTATTTTATAAAATAAAAATATTTTATTTTATTTTATTTTATAAGATAATATTTATAATTATTTTATTTTATAAAATAATATTTTATAATTATATTATATAAAAATATATATTTTTTATTTTATTTTATAAAAATATTTTATTTAATGCCCCTGCCTCTCCCCTCAATCACGCCCGCCCCTGCCTCTCCCCTCAATCACGCCCGCCCCTGCCTCTCCCCTCAAGCATGCCCGCCTGCCCCTGCCTCTCCCCTCAATCACGCCTGCCTGCCCCTGCCTCTCCCCTCAAACACGCTCGCCCCTGTCTCTCCCCTCAAACACGCCCGCCCCTGCCTCTCTCTTCAAATCGCGCCGCCTCTTCCTCTCCCCTCAAATCGTGCCGCCCCTTCCTCTCCCCTCAAATCACGCCCGCTCCTACCTCTCCCTCAAATCGCGCCCATCCCCTGCCAGTGGCCAACGTTGCCCATGCTGCAACGTTGGTCACCCGACGTCGTCGGACGTTGGGCACTATAGATGTGGATACGGCTGCCGACGCAACCATTCGATACGCCACGTGGCGTATCGGATACGAATTGTGCAATGATACGCCACTTGACGTATCGGACACGTATCTGTGCCGTGTCAGTGTCGTGTCCACGTGTCCAGGTATCGGACACGTGGACACGGATGTAGCGAGCCGTATCCGTGCTTCCTTGCGGCACTGCACTGCCCAGACTTGTGTCGGATTGGCTCTCAGCATGGCTCATGCCATGCCGAGGTATATTGGGTCTCGTGCTGAGCCATGCATGGCTTGGTGTTCTGGTCTGAAGACAAGAGAATTTAACATGACCAGAATTGCCCCCCCCCCCCCCCCCAGTCCTATGCCTCGACCCCGAGCCTGAGCTGAGCCCAACTTTTCTTCATCTCAAACCCAACCTGATCCAGACCTGTCGGTCTTATCTCTCCAACCCGAGCCCGATAAGTTCTAGAAGCCGAAGCTTCTGGAACCTGTGACCATTTGAGTTTGTTTGATGGTTGAACTAACCCAATGGTCAAAAAAAAATATTTTTTTAAAATTTTGGCCGTTAGATTTAGTCCCCAATGGCTATGAGGTAATTCTAACGGCTCTAAGGATTTTTTCCATTTTATTTATTAAAAAAATTCAAAAAAATCTAAAAAAAATTAATTTAAAAATAAGATTTTAAATCTATAAAACTCATCCTTATTAATAAAATTTAATTTAGTTCTCTCTCTTCTTATCTTGTATTTTTGCTCCGTCTCCTCTTGACTCTTGTCTTTTTCTCTATTAGTCTCTCATTTTGTTTTGAATTTTGGGACTCGGGTGTGGATAGTGGTGTGCGACCTGTCAATTGCGGTATGGTGCAAACATTAAAAAGCAAATATGATTTTATGCATTATGAATATGTTTATTAATTATTTAGTTAATTTTTTTTTAATTTTAGTTTACCTTAAGTTTAACCTTTAAGATTTAAGCTTTAGTTTAATTAATATTAATTAATATATTATTTAAAAAACATTAATTACAATATAATTAAAAAACAAATAAAAAATAAAATGACATATAGTAATTATAATTATGATAATAAAATTAATTTAAATATAAACATAGTAAATTATAATATAGATAATAAAAATCATACGGAAAGATATGTGACCGTCGATACTTTGGTTTCTTTGGTTGTCTCGACTTAAATATCTAAAAATATAGAGAACATTAATAGGTTGGAATCACTTTAATATAATACAACAAAAAAATATTAGGGTTGTCAAAGAAGAATCGGCACTATGCAAATATTATAAAAAAGTTAACTTGGAAGAGTTTGTGTGAGATTGAGTACCTTAAGATGCATGCTGAACAATACATCAAAAAATATGGTAAACTAGATCTCATACAAATTTAACGCAGTGGTGGATTCTTTAAAGTTGGATCCCGTTTAGTCTTAATATTAATCTCCTTTATATATTGCAACGAGTTAGGGAGAGAATGCATGATTAAACTGATCATCATGATCGGTCTTCTAATTAAGTTTTTGTAGGATCCAAGAGTAGTCAGTATCATGCAGACTTATTTTTTACCTGCATATCGTATGATTATTAAGTTCACATCTAAGAATGACATACTAAATACTATAATATAAAAAAAGAAATAATAATTAATAAATATAGGCATTATAGTGGAGTATTATTCGTAATGTTTGATATTTGGGCCAGTCACAATAATATATCTTATGCATGTCTCATAGTTCACAATATTGATTATAAATGGTTACTAAATAATAAAAATTAGGATTCTCAAAAATTCTCAAAGATTCTTCATTCTCATGTTCGCGTGGTTATTTATGAGTACATGATAAAAATTTTTAGAAAATATAATATTCAAAATAAAATATATAATATCATATTTGATAATACATCTAGTAATGAAGTAGTAATAAACATATTTATTATGACTATTAGAGATAAATCATTATGAGAAATTTTTCATGTTAGATGCATGTGTCACATCATTAATCTCATAGTACAAAAGGGGATGAAAATTTGTATCATTCGCTTTAGAAAACATATATTACTCACTAAAATTTTTTTGTATGTTTTGCAGACAACCGGAGTTCGGTACTTACTATTTGTTTGTGAGTTTAAAAAAAGAAATTTTAATTAGATATGAGATATCATTGGATTTATATATACCTTATGTTGGAGTCATGTGTTGAATACCAACATATAATATCCGACTATATTAATAGTAAGAGTGTTAAACTTATTATTGACGATACTGATTAGGTTACATGAATTTTATTTATAATATTTTTAAAAATTTTTTATGACACGACGAACATATATTCTTCAGTTTATACTTCATTGACTTGTTTTACACTCATGTATATATGAAATATTAGTATTATGTTTAGAAATTTTAGAGATGACTCAATTCTTAATGATATGGTTGTAGAGATGAAAATCAAGTATTTAAAGCACTGGTTCATTATTAATGATACTTCCTTGACTGTCTGTATGGACCCTATAGTTAAGGTGAAAAGAATAAAGAATGTTTTGATATATATTTTATCATGTATGAACCAGGAAAATTAACATGAAAGATTTATTTATGAGAAGTTAACTGAGCTCTTTATATACTATAATACTAGGTATGGTAGTAGTAGTAGTGAGACTCCGAGCATGGACATGAATATCATATTTGAAGATGATTTTTTCATTTAGTTAGTGAGGGGAAAACGATGAGGTGGACCATCGAATAAAAGCAAACTGTCTCGATATTTAGATATCAATTACTACTCAATCTTATCATATTTTTATAATAAGAATATTAATTTTTAATAGTGGTAGAAATTATATGAGTGTTTACCTATCCTATTCTATCTAAGATGATATTGGATCTACTAACTCTTTATGTGTCGAGCGTAACATTAAAGTGGAAGAATTGAGAGGATATTATTGAGACATTAACATTCATGAAGAATTGAGAGGATTTGAGTTTGAACATCAAGGATCGTGTTGGGACTGCAACAAAAGTGGAAGAATTGGTTGTTGATGATGATTCGTGAGACATTTATGTTGTTGATGATAGACAACTGATATGAGATTAAGCAGACATTATCGTATTAATGATTGAGCTGAGTAATATTTTTTATTTATTATTTTTTGATTATCTTTATTTTTTTTATCATTTTATTTTGA
Source organism: Sapria himalayana (assembly GCA_029783825.1). Classification (NCBI taxonomy): domain Eukaryota; kingdom Viridiplantae; phylum Streptophyta; class Magnoliopsida; order Malpighiales; family Rafflesiaceae; genus Sapria; species Sapria himalayana. The sequence continues at coordinate 8,753,917 of JAREIK010000801.1, read as the reverse complement.
GACATTATTCAGATATTTATATTTTTGTGATTTGTATTGGATTGTATTAATATTTTATTTTTAGTTTTATTAATTCAGATATTGATATTGGTATTGATTCAGAGATTCTTATTAATTGTTAGAGTATAGTTGTGTATATTATATTAATTTAATAAATTAAAAATTAAATAATTAATTAATTATTTTAATTTAAGTATTAAATAATTAAAATTATAATTTTTTAATAATTTTGAATTTGAGATTAATATTTTTTTCAAAATGTCGGAATCCGACCCAAATTTCAGACCAAACCCGGCCCAATAGGCCAAAACCCACCTCAAGCCCAATATGAATGGCCAGATCAGGCCACTCCAGGCCACTCCAATCATGACCTAGTCTGAAAATTTTAAAAGACAGGCCAGCAAGCGTGCCTGGCCGGCATAGCTGAAGCCGGACACTACACTATGGCTCGATTGGGCCTCCTAAAATTGGGCTTGCCTGGCCCAACCTGACTTATTTTGACACATCTGTTGAGAAGGAAAATGGGCTCGTAATCAAAGTTATGAGATTTGACTGTGAAAGAGAATTTATATTGAACAAATTTTAAAAATATTATGAAGATTATGAAATTCAAAGATCTGTCATAGTTTTGAGATCCCCTTGACAAAATAGAGTAGCGAAAAGGAAGAATATAATTATCCTTAACATGATGATAAACATGCTTAGATGCAAGAGACTAACAAATAAGTTGTGGGCGGAAATAGTTGCATGCATATTATACAATTGATTTCTAACAAGAAGCTTATGGGAAAAACATCACAAGTAGCTTCGAGTGGAAAGATGTTGGGTATTTTTAATCTAAGAGTCTTCAAGAGCATAACTCATGTGCATGTCTCTGATAAGCAAAAGAGGAATCAAGATGATAAAGGTCAGAAATATAAATTTATTGATTATGATACAAATTCTAAAGGCTATAAACTTTACAATTATATTATTTAGAAAATAATCATTAGTTGAGATGTCATATTTAATGAAGAATAGCCGATCAAGATTTTCGTGGATAACAAGTTAGCAATAACTTTGGCCAAAAGCTTAATCTTTCATGATCAAAGTAAACACATTGATACTCGCTATCAATATATTAAAGAATACATTACGAAGAAGGATGTGCAGTTGGAGTACGTGAATCTCATGATTAATTAGCTGATTTTTTATCAAACTACTCAAGTAAGAAGATTTCACCAGATTAAGAATTTTACTTGGAGTAATGAAATCAAGTTTAAAAGAGAATATTGAAATATAAACTTATTTTTATTTAGAATTATCTAGAAGCATGATAGTTTTGAAATATAAATTTAGGTGAGAATTTAATGACTTAAAAATGTGTGGTTGAGATTGATTCTTGTAACCTATAAATATTTCTTTTGTATTAATATTTTTTCATTCAAAAAATGTTTAAAACATATTTTAAATATCCTTTTGTGAGAGCATAAGGTTTATTCTCAATCTTTCTCCATCTTTCTTTTAATAGTGTTGGTTTCTGACAGTGCAATATTCTTTTTTATTATTTTGATTTTGTGTTCATGTGTGTGTGAGATAATCCCATGCATCTTTTCATTTTCTATGCAACATTTATATTTTATTTTTGCTATTCTTTTCTTTTTCCCAAAGTGAAAAACTTCTCTGCAAGCTTTTTGTTCACAATGCAACTTCAATATTTGATATTAGATCATCGATCCAACAACTTATGAATATCTTCTCATCTTCATCTTATATTTCTTTTGTGATATAAAATCTGAGTTTGTGAGATTTTATTCCTAGAAGTGTTATTTGATATATTAGATCTGAGCTAAAATTAAGAGTAAGTCAGTAGCTCCAGTCTAGATTTACAAGATCAAAAATAAAGGAGTTAGTTTTTTTGTAAATTGAAGATGTTTAGTAATTGTAACTTAGATTCCCAAATTTCAAAATCAAAAACCTTAGGTTTGGAGTCAAAACTAATGAATTATTTGAATTTATTTAGTACAAGTCTTAGTTATCTCTTGATTTTACTTTTTGAAGAAAAAATTATAATTCTTAGAGCGTAAAGTTGAAAATGTTTTTTATATCATAAGATATTTATGAGTTAGTCAAAGTTGAGTTTAAAGAATCAATTGACATATCATCTTTAGAGAATACCAAAAAAAATCTCAATGAGAGAATTGAACAAAATAGATGCTAAAGTTTTTCTATTTATCCAATAAGGAGTAAAAAATAACATATTCCCTAAAATAATGAATTTGGTAAGAGTTGAACAAGCATGAAATCTCCTACAAAATTTATTCAAGGGAGAAAAAAGGTTTGAGAATAAAACTCTAATTCCTTTGAAGAGTTCTTGAAAATATGGAGTTGAAGGATTCATATTCAACTAGTAATTTCTCTTCAAAGGTTATAAAGATAATTAACTAGTTAAAAATAAATGATGAAGAAATGATATAGAAAAGAATGGTCGACGTGATAAATAATTAATTTATGATAAGTATGATCTTTTTGTTACTGTAATTGAAAAGAACAAGGATCTATCTCAATGCAATATTCAAGCATTTTCAAACTCATTGAAGTTTTAATGAAGAAAGGCTACTAAGACATCCAAAGAACTCAGTATATGGTGTATTTTAGGCAAAGTTGCATATTAATTTAAAAGTTATGTAGACTTAGGAAGATTTCAAATAAATAATTGAATGTCTTTTAGAAATTTTAAACCTAGATGACATAGTGGAAGAGAAAATAAAAGAACTATTGAATTCAAATCTCAATCAATAGAATGTAGTTATTTTTCTTTTTATACCATGTAATATATCTAAGAAAAATAATTATGCTGAAAAGGATTTCTAGTATAAGTCAAAATCTTAATTTTTTTAATTGTAAAAAGTTTGTGCTTTTATCAAGAGATTTAAATTTAAGGGTCCTCAGAAATCTAGCTATGACAAAGAAAGTTTTAATGAAGAAAACTCGTTCTATGCTACTACCAGTTCTAACAAATACAATTGGAGTGTATGGTATATGAATAATAGATGCACAAGTCACTTGATTGGAGATACTTTTTTTGTTGACTTGTATGTCATTGTAAGCTCAAAAGTAAAAATTAGAAATGTATTATAAAAGGTAGAGATGTATAACTTGCGGCACAAATGTATGATCAGTTGAATTATAAAAGTAGTTTAACTTGTGGCACAAATGTATGGTCAGTTGAATTATAAAAGTCTGAAGCTTTTCAAATCTCATCGAAGAAAATGATGAATGAGTTTCTTATAACATTAAAGTACTCAATCATATTTTTGGAGGTTGTGTGAAAGGAAAATAGGCTAGGTAGTCATTACTAAAAGGGGTTGCTTAGAGGTCAATCTTTGTTCTTGATTTAGTTCGTATTGATATTTGTAAATTAATGTCAATATTATCGGTAGAAGTAATAATTATTTTATGTTGTTTGTACATTATCATTTAAGAATGATTTTCCTTAATTTTATTAAATACAAGTTTAAAATCTTTGCAACATTTAAGAAGTTCTAGAATCTTGTTGCAAGGTAAAATGGAAAGATAATAAAAGTACTTAGAAATGATAGAGAAAAAAAATTTATCTCAAAGTAATTCATTACCTATTGTATTGAAAAATTCATTCAAAGACAACTTACAGTTTCTTACACTTAAAAAATGGTATAATAGAGAGGATGAATTGAATGATTGTAAAATGACTAACTCCATAATATTTGAGGAGTCTTCCAAAAAACTTTTTTTAGACCAAAATAGTTATCATTGCTATTTATTATTAAATAGAAATTCAATCTCAATCCTAAAAAAATTGTCCCAATTGAAGTTTGGAATAGAAAGAAATCATTTGTTCATCATTTAAGAATATTTGAGAGTTTATGTTACTTTTAATATCTAAGCACAAAAGAAAGAAATTAGATTTAGTAAGTCAGGAGCATATTTTTGTATGGTATAGTTTTCAATTCAAATTGTATAAATTATATATCCATGAAGATAGTAAATTTCAAGTAAGCAGAAATTATCTATTTGAAGAAAGCTTAAGTTGGAAGATTCACTCTCAATTATCTACATCATTACCTATGAGTTCAAATCAAATTCAAATTGAATATGAGATGCAATATAATTTCTCACAGTAATAAGCTTACTTACGAGGCTCGATTTATATAATAATAATCTAATTGAAAATTTTGAGACTTGATTATCTTCTAGTCATAAATCAATCTCGATCATAACACCTACAAAACATAAGAATAAATGAATATTTTTAAAATTAGATTACTTTAATATAATTAAAAATAATAGTTTTAGAGATGTCGAAAAATATTTAGTATAATATATATATTGTAATAATTTATATTTATAAGAATAATAGTGAGATTAAATATCTTAGAAGATATCTTGATTAATATATCAAAAAATATAATATATTGGATCTTAAATAAATTCGATTAAGTTGTGAATTCATTAAATTTAGATTAATTTTTTTATTTATCATTATGAGTTTGTAAGATAAAATATAACAAGGATTATTGTTAGTATAAGCATTTAACTTAGAATTTTAAAAGATTTTAAATTGATTTGTTTAATGTTGAAATATTTTTAATCTGCCTATCATTGAGGTAAGATTGTAGGTATCAAATGAGATGTGCTTTATCGGCACAACCCAAAACTTGGTGGCCTAGTTGGGCCACAATGTTTTGTCAGAGGCAGATACGACAATAAATGGTTTGTCATGCCTTGCTATGCAGGCTTGACCAAAATTTTGGTCATCCAAACACAACTAGATTTATGCTTAGCTTGGCAAGACCAAAATTTTGGTCTGCTCGACATGACCTAACATCATGCCTAGATAGCCTGCTCTAATGATTGGTCATGTTGGGTCATATCAGGTTATGTCTAATCATACTTTGTCATTTTGGGTCATCTTTGGTTTGCCCATGATTAGCACAGCACAACCATTGGCCACTAGCCAAGTGGCTTAGGCTAGTGCCATGTGTCTTGTCATTGAGCCATGCATGACCATGGTCCAGACAAGGTTCTGGATCATGCCGTGTTGGACTTGACATGGCTAAATTGAGTTTTCTTTCATGTTGTGTTGAGGTCATCCAACCTATTTGACATCTACATATAAAGATCCTTAGAATGTCATGCATATGAACTAGTCATGATTAGAAGGATTTGTATACATCATGATCTACTTTATTGATTCAAACTTGAAATTAAATAAAAGAACATTAAGATTTTATGTGATTTATTCTTAAGATAATCTTGTCATATTCTTATTATATATAATTATGTCATAACAAAATATTTGATACTTAAATAATGATATGATAATAAATATTTTTGTATGAATTATTAAGGATAGACTATTATTTGAGAATTTTCATGTTAAATATTTATATCACATAATAAGCCTAAATGCAACTTGATTTAAAATTTATTTATCACTCATTAGAATAAATGCGTAATGTATTAATATATATTAGGACACCTAATAAATTTTTAGATTTTTACACTTTATATAATTTAATAGGATAAATAAGAAGAAATTTCAACGGGATATCATACACTAATAGAATCCAATATACTTGATCTTGGATTTAACTGTTGATCATTAATATATAATATTTGATTATAATAATAATAAAATTAGTGAAATAATAATTAATAAATTAAACTTAGACATAAATTTATAAAAAAATCATAAAAAAATTTATGATATGATAAATATGTATTTGTCTGTATATATTTTTATTATATATATTTTGTTGAAATATATATGTAATATACATATTGTATTTATCTAATATAGAGAATACTCATATTTTAGTACTATGATTATTAAGGTGAAAATGAAATATTTAAATCCTTTTGTCTTTATTGATATTAGGATTAAGGTCAAAGAGGTAGATAATACTATCAAATTGAAATCCTTTGCATGAATCAAAAACAAGATTTGTAAAGTATAATTTATAAATAATTAAATAATATATTTAAATATTACAAAAAAAATTTGATTGTCTTAGCGAGTCTCTGAATTCAAAGATCGATATCATATGTAAAGATGATGATATTTTCATTTAATTAGCTAGGGTTAAATGATAGTGAGTCCATTAATACGAGCGAGTTATAAAGATGCTTAGGTGTTAATTATGATTTTATTTTGTTTCATTATGACATAAAAAATCTTGATATATTGAATAAATAGAAAATCATATAAATCTATATTTCACATGTTATTTAAAATGACATATGATCAATTGACTTATTTGGTATCTAATATAACATTAGAGTTTATTTTTACTGTGATATTTTTGATAGAAGAAACACATTACAATTAAATATTATTAAAACTATATCTTGCTTACAAAATTAGTAAGATGTACGAATGAAATTTCAAAATAAAATCAAAGATTTGCAAGTAGTTAATGACACACAAAAATGATGATATTGACATGGAATTGTGATGATTTGAATCACACAATGATATTATCTTATGCTTATGTTACTGGGATTGCCCTAATGTATATTTTATTTTACAATTTTTTTTGTATTTTTTTAGGATTTTATATTTATATTTTTAGATGAGTGTTTTTTTAAAATTTTTTTTATATTGATGTTCATATATAGTATATTTGTAGTTTAAATTTTAAAAACTATTTGATTTTTTTTAATTATATATGTGTGTGTGTGTGGACAAGAACCCAAGTGATTAATTAGCAACTCACATATTTGTGTCCAATCTAGATAAGTCCAAGAGCTCTATTCCTAGCCTAGGGTAGGAAAGGCTAGCATAGTAGTGCTAGCTAGGACTAGCTCAGTTGCTTATGTGGGCAGTGGCAAGAGTAGTGCTAGGTTTGACTAAGGTTCAACTCTACATGGCTTGGTGCTCTATTTATCCACTCGGATTAATGTGTTATGGCCTTCCTTCCTTGTTGCTATGTATTGTAATTTTATTATGACATGTAATTTTATTAGTTAAGTGATATTCTAAAAATTCATCAATAGATATTCACAAAGTGTACGAGTAATAAAAATAGTAAAGAGAATTTTTATCTAGATATTAATTTCATATGGATTATATTAACATTTTAGTTATTTAACAATGAAATAATTCAATTCTTGTAAAATAAATATTTAGATTGTTAAATCAATCTCAGATCAAAAGTTTAATTAATATGATATATATTCAAATTAACTCAAATTAAATTTTATTTGAATATAAAATAAATGTTGAATTATTATGTATTGACTTTTTTTTCTAATAATATATAAGGTAGTTATCACCATTAAGCTAATATTAATGGTGATCTCCATGTAGCTATTCTCTCAATTTATTATCATTAAGATAATAAATTATATTTGTTCGATAATTAGTTATAAATTTATATCTTTTAGCCAACTCTTCAACTATTCTTAATTATTATTTTATGTGTACACTCTTATTCTTTAGTCTTGAGTATCATATAATGATTAAAAGTTGACATTGTTTGTAAATGTTTGTATTTTTGGCTGTGTAAATATCATACTCACATAATTAACATATATATTTTTTAAATTTTATCAGTGGAAATCATACTAGTGAAATCAACTTACAAGAAATGGCATCCCCTCAATTATAGAGATCAACATTAAGTCTTATGTCACATGCTTACGTTTACTCCTAGGGAGTGTGATATTCATTCATAGGATTTGGTAGCTTTACTATGACTTTGATTGTTGTTGCTTTCAGAAGAAATGTGTGACTTTTAGAAGAAAATTATAGTTTTTAGAAGAAAGTTGTGGCTTTTAGAAGAAAATTGTGGCTTTTAGAAATACAACCTTGGCCTTCATTTATTAAGTTCGAGTTCGCGACTCTAGATTTTATCTGCAACAATGAAAAATATTATAATCTTTATGTATAAAAGTTACGGTGCTAAGAAGTGGTTGTTGTTGTTGTTATGTGGCTTCAATGCTAGTAGGAATGATTATAGTGCTGGAAATGACTATTCATTTTGTAATATAGTCTCAATGTTGGATAATGTTTGTGGTGATTGATATTTTTCTTTCTTGGTTATCATATGGTCATGGTGTTGAGAAATGACTGCGGCATTAGTATTAGTCTCTTTTGTTTATCATATGGTCGTGCTGGGAAATGATCGTGATACTAAGAATGTAGCTCATTTATATCTTATGGCCACAGTGCTGGGAAATGATCTTTGCACAATAACTTAGCTTTTCATTTGTCTCAAGCATTTGTGATACTATGAGTGGCCATATCATTGAGCTTCATTTCTCTCATATATTATATCGTTGTAATACTACAAAAATGTCATATCATTAGTAATTATCTTTATGATCTAAGTAATTTTGACTATAAAATTATTAAGTCTAATTTGAAAGTTATGATTTTAAAAGTTATGATTTTTACCATCAGTAGAATATTTGGTTATATTACGATATAAAATTAATCTTATCGTCATTTAAATTTTACTAGATAAATTTGACTGTGATTTTATGATAATATCATAGTTACAAAAAATATGTTGCACAATAAAATAATTATACTAATGAGTTAGTAGAGTTGTAGTATACGAATATTATCATGATTAATTATATAGGATTTTAGTCAAGAATATATGTCGAAATTATACAAGACTTCAAGTGCTAACTTTCGGCTAAATATTTTCAAAATATTATTAATTTTATAACTATTCATCAAAATTCAATAAAATTTCATAATCATGAAATTGATTCATAATTATTTTATTTTCATGTTTACGCATCATCACAAATCAACAAAATAAATAAGAATGATAATTTGAATACCGAACAAATTTTTATACTAAAATGATAGTTTATATTCAAATAATAACTTTCCATTCCATAATAAAAAAAAATATTCCAACAAATCAAATCAATTTAGTATAATAAATATATAATCACAATATGATTTTTAATTATAATAATATATATTAAATATAATATTTTATTTCAAGTGTCAAACTGTTACTGGAATACAATCTGGTACTGGAACAGGCATTTATGTTGGGGACGACAGGATCATTCATTTTACTCAACGGGGCCAAGAACTAGTAACAGGAACAGTGTTTGATCAGCTGTTGGTGAGCTCGACGCCAACATTTCATCAGGCAGCATGCACCAAGTGCAGACAATTAGGCGAGGATAAAGGAGTCATCTTCTCTTGTTTGGATTGCTTTCTCGCTGGCGGAAATCTCTGTCTGTTCGAATATGGCGTCAGCAAAGCGTGCTTCGTTGCAAAACGAGGCGGGACATGCTCCACGGCTTTCTCCGACCCAGACGATCTGGTTGTCTATCGAGCAAACTATCTTTTTCACCATGGCTTTGGAACCTACAACATGTTAACAAACAACTGTGAAAACTTCGCCATCTACTGCAAGACAGGGCTACTGGTTTTGAGTAAAAAAACCATTGGCCACAGTTGCCAGGCATCATCTGTCGTTGCTCCTCTCGCAAGCCTTTCTTCTTATGCCTTCTCCCGTCTTGATGGCGCCAGTCTGTTTGGTATAACTGCGTCAGTCATCAAATCTTATTACATTGCCAAGTGTGCTTCTGATATTGGTGCAAGAACCGATGTCGTCAAGGTTCCCGTCGAAGAGCTGCTCGCTACATCTGATATTCTTCAACGTGGAACAGTTCTGCAAATTCGACCTCTAGACTTCAACGTCAACCTCTGACACAAACCACCACTTTGTGTATGTAATTAGTTCTGATGTAGGTCTCGTAAGAATTTATGGACATCCTTCATGCTTTCAACAATGTTAGATCCTTTGAGTATCCACCCTACATGTAATGTATCTATATATATTTAGCATACAAATGCCTGTGTGCATGTCTTTATGTGCGTGTGTGTGTCTATTAATACATGCATGCATGTGTTTGCATGTATGAATGAATGTGTTTGTATCTATTAGTACATGCATGCATGTGTGTTTACATCTATGAATGAGTGTGTTTGTATCTATTTGCACAGACATGCATGTGTGTGTCTGTGTGTGTGTGTGTGTAAACACATATATATACATGTTTATATAAAAAATTTGAAATCACTTTAGAAGCAAAAGTAAAGTTTTTAAAGGGGTAACATGGACATGGCATGGTAAAATTAGGATTAAATTTTACAATATACCAAAATGTAAATTATGAGAATGAAAGAGTTCGTATTCCAAAATATACTTGAGATTATGTCAACTATACTATTTAATAAAATTTTAGGTAATAGAATAATATTATATTCATCACAATATAGTTTCATTTCAATTTATAAAAATAAAAATAATATTCAATTGATGAGCCAAATTTTAAAAAATATGGCAGATGATCATAAAAAAGAAAATCAAAAATTTATCCATTATATCAATGATTTTTATGGTTAGGTAATTCTACTATAGAAGTTATTTAATTACTTGGATAATTTATAGAAATAATATACAAAATAAAATATATCCATACAAAATCTTTATTAATTTAGAGAATACATATGATAAAGTTTCCTTTGATATATTGATATTATTATGAATATGCATAAGAATGGTCCAATAAGTAGTCACTCTGTCGAAGTGATTGAACTTGTAATCTTTGTAAGATTACATAGAGTATTTACTTTGAGTATTAATCTCTTTGCTTTGGTCTTGGATGATCAAGGAAGATATTTTTTAAAAATGATGCCTTAGTGTATAGTATTCCTAGATATTAATTAGTGAATGTAAAGATTAAAAATTGAATAATTAGTCTAATTTATTAGAGATAAATTGTTTAAAAAATAGCTGGCTAAAAATAATAAAATTAAATTAATATTAGCAATAAGATTAATAGTTGGTTGGCTGGGATGAAGTATAGTGTCACAAGTCTTGTGTAATAGAAGAATATATGTTAGGTAGAAAAGGAAATATTATAAGATAATTGATAAACAAGTCATGTTATATACTTCAAAATATTAAGCTACTACAATATATATTATTCATACAATGATTGTATAGATAGATAAATAGAGAGAGAGAGAGAGATATATATATATATATATATATATATATATATATATATATATATATAAAGAAAAATATGAGAAAATTATTAGAATAATATTAAAAATAAAATAATTTAAATTAAAATATATTTAGATGACAAGTTAATTCATAATATATAAGAAGAGATATAATATTTAAAACTTAAATGAATATGGTGATCTGAGGTATATATGAGTTTTCCTTAACTTTTCTCTCCCCATCCATCTCTCCCTCTCCCCATTTTATTTTGCTCTCCCCCACCCAGCCCCCACACCCCCCTCTATCTCTCTCTATCTCTCACCCCCTCACTCTCTCTCTCTCTCTCTCTCTCTCTCCCTGATATGATGAAATTGTGTTTATTTGTAATGTTTACTTGTAAACTTTATAAATTAGCTATTACAAATATTTACTTGTACTATGTATAGAGATAACAAGAGGTAAAAGACATGAAGAATGAGAGTAAATAGAAAGAGAGTAAGAGGTAGAGAAAATAGAAAGAGTGCTAAAGGAAGAGATTAATGAACTTATATTTTGGTTCATCTGATATAAAAAGTATAAAAATATTATCAAAAAAATAATATTTAAATTGCACATTATTTAAACAAAATAATATAAAATCATATTTAATGTTATTTAAAATTATGCATATCCTTATCTACAATATAAATTTCTTTGGTAGTTTAATTACCAATGGTCTTTGGTAATCTGAGTGACAGATGCCCAATACACTCTTGGGTAATTTGAGAAGCAAATGATGAATATGCTCTTTGAGGTTGCTAGGTCAATCCTCACTAGCTACTAGAGTAATAAATGGGATAGAAAATCATATTTCTTAGAGTGCAAATGTTGACTTTTGGGCCTAATTAGGTCAAAGAGGCCCACTTGGCACAAAGCACAAGTAGTCCAATTGATGAGGAGCATGGATATGTGCTTCCTTGTGGGGTATGAGTTTAATCCCCATTGACTATTTACTATCTTGCATGCAGGATAAAGATAACCTTGCCCTCATCCTAAAGCCTGGTAATTATACCATTATGTTAAAAAAATATTATATATATATATATATATCATTCTGATTGGTTTTATAAATTTTATATTTATTCATATTATTTGTTATTTTTATACCCTAAAACATAATTTTATGTTTGTAAAATATCCTTAGTTTCAAGTAATATAAAAAATGAAAAAAAATGAATTAATTAACATGTCAAAAGTGACAAAAATGAAGTAATATAAAAAATGTTTTCATTTTTATATTGGCATTTATGCTGTATTCTAAAATGCATTAAATTTATTTCTGAATAGGATTTTATTGGTGAAGGGTATTAGTCCCCCTAGTTTATTGTAAAGATGCTATAAATATTAATAAAATTAACTTTCAAAAAAAAATATATCCTTTAATGGAAAAGATTTATTTCTAGGAAAATTATGTAAAAGTGCCCTAAAATAAAAATATTCTAATATAAAGTCTAATTATTAAAAAAACTTAGAAAAAGAACAAAAAAACTAAAAATATTAATGTTTTTATATCCTCAAAATAGAAACCCAAAAATATTTTTACCACGAGATATATTTTTCAAAATGTATATAGTATATATTTTTTGAAGAAATATATATCGTGTATATCAATATATGTTTTCAGAAAACATTCATATGTATATAAACAAATATATGATTATATATATTTTATTTTTTTAATATGTGTATGTGTATTTTTAGATTTATATTTTTAACATGGTCAACATAAATATTTTTAGTTTTGTTATTTAAAAAAAATTGGGTGATCCGGGATTATTTTATTAAATATTTTAGATAAATTATGTTTTGATAGCCCAAAAATAAAATATGTACAAAAAAAACTCAAATATTAAATAATTAGAAAAAAATACATCAAAATATAAGTATTTAAATTTTGGTATCCTCAAATCTAAAAACCCAATTTTATGCACATGACACATCAACATTTTTTTAAATAACAAAAACTATTTTGATTTTTTTTTGAAAACTTAATATATATAATTACACACACACACACACAGACACATGCTCTCACCTTTAAAAAGGTATATATTTGTTTATATATGTTGATAAACATATATTCATATATATATATATCTTTATATAGGTTTATATGTCTATGTTTATATATATAAAGACATTCATAAATATACACATTTATATAAAAAATCCAAAAATCACTTTAGAAACAAAAGTTTAGGTTAGTTTTTTTTAAGTGATGATATGGACGTTGCATGGTAAAATAAAGTTTAAATTTTAAAATATAGCAAAATATAAATATTGAATATTTTTGTAAAAATTTTCAAATTATAATAAAATTTGGATACATTTTGTACATATCTTTTATTTGATATATTAATCAAAATTTTAAAAAATGGTTTTTATTTATTTATTCCGACATAATGCATAATGTCACATACTTAGTATTTTTTTTTTTAGATTTCATGTGAAACTTATACAACTTATCCCTTGGATATTAATAAGTCAACATCTTGCTCACCTTGCAAATTGTACTTGCTCTTACCAACAATTAGAAACAAAGAGTGCTCAAAAGAATACTAGAAATAAAAGAAAATTATAACTCATAAAAAAAAGATTATCACTTGGTGGTTTACAAATGAGGCCACCTCCTCTTTTTTATATGTCTAGAATCTTAGAAGATTCTAGATAGTTTATAATCCTTTAAGAGTCTGAGAAGATTATAGATACTTTAATTCTCTAGAATCTTTCAAATTTTACTCGGAAATAAATGTTTCTCCATATTTCTAAAAGTCTTTCAGGCTATCCATATGTGGTGGTATTGTTGCTGGTCCTCAACTAGCTTTGCTTTCTAGTAGTTCTTTTCATTTCACAGAGTATTCCTTGAAGGATTGAAAGTTTCTTTCTCACATTTCTATCAATCATGATTTAATCCACGTACTTGTCATAAGATGTCACTACTATTATGGGTGTCCTCTTAGAAATCTCTCAGTTTGGATCCGCCATATCTTCATGATAGGGTTTGATATTTCTAATATGAAAAATTTAATGAATCGTTAGCCTTGTTAGTATATTATGATGCTTTACCAAACCCATCCTAGTATGGGAAATAAATCTTCATACTTTCTTACATGTCCTTTATATACATTTCAAAAGGTCTTGAATTATTGTGGTATGAGTTTGATAAGCACTATGTCTCCAGCTTGGAATTCAATATGCCTCCTCTTCTTGTTAATTCAATTTTTTATCTTTCTAGCAACATTCTCCAAGTATGAGTATCCTATATTAGCCTATTCATCACAGAGTAACATTGTAGGCTATTTGACTTTTTCCTATTTACTTTTTAGTTAGGATGTGTGGAGTCATCGACTGTTACCCCATTACTATCTCAGATGGATTCTTATCAATTGCTTCATTTTTTTGCATGTCATAAGAGAATTGAGCTATATCCAATATCTTTGCCAGCCAATCTAATTAGCACTCACAAAATACCTTAAATATAGCTCAAATAACACATTCACCTATTTTGTTTGCTCATCAGTCTAAGAGTAAACTAGTATAGAAGTAGAGTATTGTACCCATGAGCTTGAATAGCTCCATCCAAATTTTCTTAATGAAACTTGGATGACGATCACTTATGGAGAATTTTAATTGTCTCCAATAATTCATCATATTTTTAAGGAATAGTTTGGCTATTTATTCTATTGTATAATTCTTAGGGGTTGCTATGAAAATAATATATTTTGAGAAATAATCAACAATCACTGTGATCGATCAATGTCCTTTAGATTTGGGTAAGCTAATAATGAAGTCTGTGTTCTCAAAGCCATTCTACTATAGGTAGTGGCTCTAATTACTCACTGGGAAGATGCTATTCCTCTTTGTCTTGTTGACATGTAAGATAAATCTTCATATAAGCTTCAAAATCATCTCGTATTTATAGCAAATAGTAGACAAACTCTAGTAAAGATCTCATGCATCATTGTCCTAGGAGACTAGCCATTTTGGAGTCATGACACTCCTTGATGAGATTCTTTCTTATGCTTCTCCATGTAGGTATGTAAAGCTGCTTCCCCTTTGTGTATAATATGTCATTCTTCATCTAAAATCACCTTTTCTTTTCCTCATAAGATAGAAAAATAAGACCATTGCCATTAAATCATGTTGTAACATTTTCTTTATGAGATCTATCATCTCTCCTTGAGGTTGATTAGTCACGGGTCATAGTTCTACTTCATAACTCAAGGTATCGATCACATGATTAGTGATATATGGCTTGTACTATAATATGTAATCAAACTCAGCTAAAAATTCTTGCCACCTTGCTTACTTTAGGTTTAGCTTCTTCTGGGTCTAAAAGTAACTAGTTATAATATTATCTATATTTGCTATTAAATGTGATCCTAGTATAATGTATGCATGTTCATGAGTAATTCATGATTGTTATCATTTCTTTGTCTTGGACATGTACTACTTCTCTATATCATTGAGTTTTTGCTTTCAAAAGCTATGAGATATATTTCTTACATAAGAACTCCTCTAATAGCAAAGTCAGAGGTATCACTATACATCTCAAATATCTTGGTATGGTTAGGTAGTTCCAACATTGGCTCCTTCATTACAGTCTTCTTCAAGTCATCAAGTCATCAAATATATCTCTCCTATAGTTGGTTTTCATTACTCTTCTTGAGAAAATCTATCAATGGAGCCGCTCTTGTTGAATATCCTATGAAGAATCAATGATAATAAGTAACAAGGTCTAGAAAATACTTTAATTATGACACCTTAGTTGGGGGACCCCATTCCTAGATAGCCTTGGTCTTGTTCTAATCCATCATGAGTTTTCTATCTTTAATGTGATGCCCTAGGAAGCTCACTTCTTCTATAGCAAAGGAGTATTTCTTTCTCTTCACATATAGTTCATTAAACCTTAATAGCTAGAATACTTTCTTTAAATATGCAACATGCCCTTCTAATATGTTACCATATATGATAATATCATTTAGATATATCATCACAAACTTATCTAGAATAAAAAAGGGTAAATTATCTTATTCATCAACATGTACAATATATTAGTAAGACTAAAGAATATCACTAGAAACTCATAAGAGCCATATCTTATTATGCATGTTGTTTTTGATTTGTCTCCTTCAACTATCCTCACCTTATAGTATCTCATTTTCAAGTCTAACTTAGTGAAGTATTTTGCTCTACCAAATTGGTCAAATATATCATCAATAAGAAGAATGTGATACTTATTCTTTATCATCACTTTGTTAAGTGCATACTAGTTAATGTATATTTGTATAGATCCATCATGCTTCTTTTGTAATAAGATCGATATGCCATATGGGGTCTTGTATAGTTGAATAAATCTAACATCTATCACTTCCTAGTTGACTTTTTAACTTGGTTCAATTATGGGGTTATCATCCAATTGGGCACCATTGGTAGGATGTTTGATTCCTAGCTTCAACTCAATCTTATGGTCTTCTTCTTTTCTTGGTGGGAGCTTTTTTAGGAGTTCCATTGATATTATATCTTTGAACTCACTCAATATCTTTTTTGACTTTCATGAGCATAAAATTTTTTATATGATCAATCATATCTTCTTTAAGAGCTTCCAAGTAGGTAATCTCATTTTTTTTCAACCTATTCTTTAATTACATAGCAAATATTATATGAATCTTAGCTTTTCCTTTGATTACTGTGAGAATTATACATAATATCTCATTTTCTAAAATATCAATCGAGCTTAAAAAAGATAAGGGCACGACAATTACTTGGCTTAAGGAATCTATCTTGATTATCATCTTAAAGTCATCAATGATTGTTATTATGAAGTTAACCTTATCTCTCACAACATAATATTTATTGTTACCCCATGAGCCATTCCTTGTGATAGCTTAACAGGAGAGTTAGCTAGCTTGAGCAACCTATCACCTTAGATGTTTTGAGCTTGAGTATCCTTATCTCTTCCTATCAGACAAAATTATGTGTGACACTAGTGTCAATTATGACTTGGTTAATATCTCATTTATCATGGCCTCCATGCATATTAGTCATCTACTTTGAGGTTGCTCCTTGGTTGGCTTGATCTTGAGGGTATTCAATAATGCATGGCCTCCATGCATGGATCTCATTTTCTTGGACATTCACGAGAAAATATGGTTCATCACATAGAAAATAATTGAGTGTTAGCTTTAAATCTTTATACTTATCTTGACTCTTCCACTTCTTGCTAGTAGAGGTCATACTTGTAATTCTATAGCATTATAATTCTTAGGCACACTCTCTCCCCTATCTTTAGCATAACTCCCTAGAATGGTGGTTAGCTTAAAATGAGTTCTCCTTTAAAAAATTTACGAGTGACTCTGCTACTGCCCATGATAATTGCTAAATCATAAACACATCCATCATCTTCTCAACTTTTGTTCAATCCAACTTTACAAGTTGTTCATAAAGTTAAATAGTAGTTTCTCATCTCTCATATCATGAGCCTCAAATATTAGGAAAGAAAACTCATTGACATTGTCAATGATTGATCCAATGTGTTTGAGATATTTCTTCTTTTTATATGTCATATATGTCACATCTTCTGGGTAAAACTATTTCTCAATTTCTTTCTTGAAGTCAGCCAAAATATCTATTATGCACGTCCCCCTATCTATTTTTATGAATCTTTTATACCACCATAGTATTGCATTAATCATGGGATAAAGAGAAGTGGTGCATGCCTTTGTTGCTCATCAGTTAGTATAATTTCCTTTAAATATTATTCCTTGTGCCACAGGTAATTATCTAATTTTTTAGCCTTTTATCATCTCCTAAATGTGTGTGGCTTTGGTACCTCCACCCTCATTCCCTCATGGATGATCATTACCCGAGATGATAATAATGCCTTATCAATTATCATATATTGTCTTAATTTCTCTTCATGCCTTGTTAAGACTTTTACCATTAATTTCAAGCTAGTTAGCATGTTTTTGACTCTCGTGAATTCCTCATATGACACCATCGAGACTATCGATCTTTGCATCCCCTCTTAAAGGTGTTAGATCTATACTATGAGATCTTTTACAACTTTCCCCAAGCTTTGCTCCAAGAGGTCCATTCACTCTTTAATGTCTGCCATAGAAATCTCTAATTTGGTCACCCAACCATCCAAGCTTATGAGGAGATCATATAAAGGTGTCAAATAAGCTAGTTTAGGCCGGCCCAACACGAGTCATGGCACGTTACAGTGCCATGCCTAGGCCCGTGTCGGGCACACCTACTGCATGAGTCGTGGCATGTCGGGCTGAAATTTTTGGCCCACGTGCCACTGCCATGCCTTGCATGGCATGGCACGCATGACCACGCACCGAGCATGGTCATGACAAGCCACTGCCTAATGGGCGAGGCTGGCCAAGTCCTAAAAGGGCGAAGATGCATGGCGCCGCGGCGGCACGATGACGCGCCACCAAAACTCTATTTTTTTAAATTAGGGTATTGGTCATACCCGAACTGAGCTGAACCCGACAAATTTCGTGCCGCGGGCCCATGTCAGGCCTGACTTCCATAGAACCATGTTGAGCTAGGCATGACATAGTACAATAAACATGTCGTGCTTGGCTCGGCATGGTAGCTCGGTTGGACAGCCTAAAACCATGTCGGGTCGACCCGGCAAGACCCGTTTGACACCTCTAGGATCATGCAACTTATCATTATTTTCCTTACTCTTGGTGGGAGGGTCAAGATCATTTCTTTGAACTATATTGAAAATTTTCTTCAAATGAGAGCTTACCATTATTTCTTTTAAGTTACTCCACACATGTAATCTCTATTTGATATCAATTGTCACAAACTCAGGGGCTGTCTGATAAACTACTTAATTTTTTCAAACCATTTAAAATGAAAATTTTCAATGGTTTGAAAAAATCAATGTGTTTGCTAAAAAATATTTGGAGCTGTTAATTAAAAATTTTAAGTGAAATTATGTTGAAAATATTTAGTAGAGACCTACTTAATGTTGAATGGTAAAATGTTTCAACATATTTTTTTAAAGTTAGTATTTTATCCTTTTTTTTCTTTCTTTTTTGTTTTCTCATTCACGCTACAGTTTAGTTTGTGAATCTGTCTTCTCTTTCTCCTTTCTCTACCACTACAAACTCTAACCCTAACTCTCTTTCATGATTAATTTAAGAGAGGGAATAACAAATTAACTAGTTATTCATTAATTTTTGTTTTTATATTAAAATTTTGGATAGTTTTAAAGAGATTATATCTCTTATATTATAGTTTTAAAAATTTGAATAGTTTTTATATTAAAAATTTGGATAGTTTTAAAGAGATTATTGGTTTTTTTAAAATATTTTTATTTCTTTTTTGGATTTATGATTTATTTATGGATATATTTTTAGAGTTTTTATTTTTTATAATAATTAATAATTATAGTGAACAAAAAATTCATTAGAAATTATATTTATGTTGGATAATACATAACACAAAAATGATAATGGTAAATATGTAAAATACATCATTTTTTTCATTCAGCATTTATAGTTATCAAACAATATATTTATTTTCACTATTCAATTAACAATAATTTATCAAATAGTTTTTCAATACAAATTCAACACTTATAATATTCAGTCTTACTTTTTCAGTACTTAATTTTTTCAATTTTATCAAATGGGTCCTTAGTATTTATGTTAATCTTTCGTATGGTACTTAGAAAATACGCCCCTCGAATATTGCTAAGTGCACCTCTTGCTTGCCTTGCAAGTTGCACTTGACTCCTACCAACAATTAGAAACAAGAAGTCAGGGGGAAAACTAGAAAGAAAAGGAAATTATAACTTAGAGAAAAAATAATTACAACTTGGTGCTTTACAAATAAGGGCACTTCATCTTTAATACTTGTCAATGGATATTTTTAGAACCTTGGGAGGTTCTAAATACTTTATAATCCTTTTGAGCCTTGGAAGGTTCTAGACACTTTAATTCTCTAGAACCTTCAATACTTTACTTGAAATGAAAGGTTTTCCATGTTTCTAGAAGTTTTTTGGCCTCTCCCTAAGTAAAGGTGTGCCAATAAGTCATAAGATAGGTTTGTGTTTTGGTACATCAAAATCAAAGTAATTAAAAAAATAAACCTTATTTTTCAAAATAAAAAAAATGCATTAAACTCGAAAATAATTAAGTTTTGATGTGCTAAAACATATTAATCTAATTTTTTCCCTTAAATATCAAATAAAAATTTTATTAAATCTCAAATTTTTTATTTAAAAATTAGTTTTACAATTCAAAAACCAAGTTTAACATGACATGGATTCAACCCATGTCATTACCACAAAAAATAACCCTTAATCATCCGAAAACACAAACAAAACCATTTTAATATGTGATAATTATATATATATATATATATAAAATGTATAAACATATATAAATATGTATAAACATATATAAATATGTATAAGCATTTATAAATTTGTATAAACATATATAAATTTGTATAAACATATAAAAATATGTTTATATTGAAATAATTATATATATATATGTGTGTGTGTGTGTGTTTATATATCTACATATATTTCTATATAATTATATATACATATGTGTGTGTATTTATTTATTTATATGTTTATATAAATAAATATATCTATATGTATTTATTTATATAAATATATAAATATATAAATATATAAACACACACACACATATTTATATATCTATATAAACATAAAAATTTACACACACACGCACTCACTCACTTACACACTCACTCACTCATATATATGGGGTGTGTGTGTGTGTGTGTATTCATATATATATATATATATATATCTACTCACACACACACACACACATATATATGTGTGTCTGTGTGTCTGTCTGTCTGTGTGAGTGTGTGTGTATGTATATGCTTATATAAATAAATATATAAATATATTTATTTGAATATATATATATATATATATAATTCAATATAAACATTTATAAATATATATCTATATATTATATAAATATAAATATATTCTCATATATTATATCTATTCATATTAATGTATGTTAATATATTTATATATATTTATTGCAATTTAAATAATATTTTGTATGTATTTGGATGGTGAAGAGTTATTTTATGTCTTGATGACATGAGTTTGAATCTAAGTTTATCAAGGTTGGTTTTTGAATTGTAAAATGGATTTTTGAATAAGAAAATTGAGATTTATTTTTTAAATATTTGATGGACAAAAAATGATGGGGGAATTATTTTTGGGGTATTTTCCCAAGAATTTTTAAGATTTAGAAACTAAAATTTTGATATTTTTAAAAAAGCCACAAAACTAAAAATAAATAAAAAATAAATGCACCCAAATTCGTAAGTCCTAAACGACCCTCTTCCATGCCCCTCGCCCCTCTCCCATGCCCCTCGCCCCTCCCTCACCCTCACCACTAGCACTCGCCCCTCCCTCACCCTCACCACTAGCACTCGCCCCTCCTTGTTCTCGCCCTCGCCCCTCGTCCTCTTTCCTCGCCCTCTTTCCTCGCCCTCTTTCCTCGCCCTCGCCCCTCGCCCCTCTCCCCTCTCCCTCGCCCCTCGCCCCTCGCCCCTTGCCCCTCGCCCTCGTCCTCTCCCACGCCCCTCGCCCTCGCCATCGTCCTCTCCCACGCCCCTCGCCCTCGCCCTCGCCCTCGCCCTCGCCCTCGCCCTCGCCCTCGCCCTCGCCCTCGCCCTCGCCCTCGCCCTCGCCCTCGCCCTCGCCCTCGCCCTCGCCCTCGCCCTCGCCCTCGCCCTCGCCCTCGCCCTCGCCCTCGCCCTCGCCCTCGCCCTCGCCCTCGCCCTCTCCCTCGCCCTCGCCCTCGCCCTCGCCCCTCGCCCTCTCCCCTCGCCCTCGCCCCTCGCCCTCGCCCCTCGCCCTCTCCCCTCGCCCCTCGCCCTCTCCCCTTGCCCCTCGCCCTCGCCCCTCGCCCCTCGCCCTCGCCCTTGCCCCTCGCCCCTCGCCCTCGCCCCTCGCCCCTCGCCCTCGCCCTTGCCCCTCGCCCCTCGCCCTCGCCCCCCGCCCTCGCCCCCGCCCCTCGCCCCTCGCCCTCGCCCCTCGCCCTCGCCCTCGCCCCTCGCCCCTCGCCCTCGCCCTTGCCCCTCGCCCCTCGCCCTCGCCCCTCGCCCCTCGCCCTCGCCCTTGCCCCTCGCCCCTCGCCCTCGCCCCTCGCCCTCGCCCTTGCCCCTCGCCCCTCGCCCTCGCCCCTCGCCCCTCACACTCGCCCTAGCTCTCGTCCCTCACCATCGTCCCTCGCCCCTCGCCCCTTGCCATAGTCCTCGTCCTCGCTCCTCGCCTGTTTGCCCTCACCTTTTGCCCCTCTCTCCCCACCCCTCTTCCCATGCCCGTCTCCAGGAGCTCAACGGAGCTTGATGCCAAGCTCAATGGAGCTCTCGGTCGAGCTCCTACAGGTCGAAGGAGCTCAAAGCCAAGCTCATGGAGCTCGACCGAAAGCTTCGTCAAGCTCGTCATCGAGCTCCTGGAGCTCGAAGGAGCTCTACCGAGAGCTCCATAGAGCTCGTCGTTCGAGCTCTAGGGGCTCGATGGAGCATGACACCAAGCTCCTAGAGCTCGAAGGAGCTCTCAGTCAAGCTCCAAGAGCGCGTTCACGAGATCTAGACGAGCTCCATCGAGCTTGACGAGAGAGGGTGAGTACTAATGAAAGAGGGCTGATGGGGAGGGCGATGATAGTTTAGGATAAATGTAATAGAGTAAACTAAATTTTAATATTTTGGTGATTTTTTTTTTAAACTTAAAAATATAAGTTTCAAATTATTAACTTTTTTTGAGGAATCACCACAAAACATAATCCTCAAAAAATTATTGATGTATTTTAATACATCAAAACTTAATTATTTTCGAGTTTGGTGTTTTTTTCTAATTTTAAAAAAAAAATTTATTTTTTTTAAGAAATTTGATTTAGTGCAGCAAAATTCAAATGTCCTGATGGTCTATCAAGAACGCTAATGTTAGTTGTCAAAAAAAAAAAAAAAAAAAAAAAGGCTAGAATCTCGATACTTGAACAGAAGTTGAAGTGTTGAACTGGGAATTGGAATCCAGCCCACGTCCAAGTAAGACGATAACTAACGCAGCGCCTAGGAATTGGAACTACAATCGGGATCTTGATTTGGACCAATGATCTGCGGTATTAGGATTCTCAAGCTTCTTCCTGCAGCCACCTCATCATCGTTATCTACTTTTTTCTCACTTTCTCGCACTTCCGGGTTGCTTCTATCTCCCCTCTCTATATATCATCGTTCTTACTTGGGCTGCAAAACTTCTTCCCCATTCAACAACACCCAATTATTATCAACTATCCCTTTTGTTGGCTTCCAGTTTCCTGTGACTCAGTCGATAGCCCACCCGTGGCCAGAGTTATCTAGTTTTTTGGATAAGCTGGCAGCATCTGGTTATGTTAATTCACAGGCATTTTCCAATGGAACCGATGAGCTTGATGCATTCGCGGGCTTACCAGAAGACTTTGTGCGAGCTTCTTCCGCTTGCTTGTCTTTCTCCCACGATCAGTGTGACGGTTTAGGGTCTGTTTATGGAAAATCTTGGCGTCCTTTCTAATTTTCCTTGTGTATTATGATTTTCACGTCACGAATGTACCTGCAATATTTTTTCTGTTTAATATGTGTTTCGTTTTTGGCTAAGGATGCTTTCAAGGAGAGATATCAAGGTGGTTGTTGAGAATGGACATCCCTTCTTGTTCCGAAATGGGGATGAGTCTGTTAGAAGGATGAAGTTATTCTTAGCCAGAGGCAACAACATTGTAAGTGTTTGTGCTAATCAAGTACAAAAGAGATAATAAGTTACAGAAGAGAACTAAGAAAAAAATGGGAATTGCCTAATATACTAAAACTTTCTTTATTCACTTATTCATCGCATAATATCTCTCTACAATAAGATATTTACAGAAACAAAAATGCTAGGAGCCTACACTTAATTTTAAGAAGACATAAAATGTCAACAATTACTTGGATCACAGACAATTATTTTGTAATAAAGTCCTAACTTTTTACGTAAAATCACAAATTGGTTATATCCTAAAATATGTCTAAGGACATCTCCAATTCTGTTAGTGTGGGTATGTATGAAGGATTAATCATTTTGGCTTGCAATTTCTTTCTGAAAATTTAAGTATGCCTCCATGTGCTTTGTATGTTCATGAAAAACTAGACGTGATGTGATTTAAGATAGTTTGGTTGTCCATGTAATATAACCATGTCAACTCTAAGCACTCATTTTCCATGACTTGATATTCAATTTCTGCAGGTGATCTAGAAATAGTAGCATGTCTCTTGGATTTTCATGAGATGAGAGAATCTATGAAAAAATATGATATCTTATAATTAATTTCTGGTGGTATGATAATATTCTCAATTTGAAAAATAATAGCTTGTTTTTGGAAAATATAATTAATTTTTTGCAAGGCTAGGTATGCGGGTTGTGCTTGGCCTGGCACGAGACATGGTTCGTGCCGTACCAGCACGGCACGAGCTATGCCTCTGGCCGGCACAGTCCAGGACCAAGCATGGTTTTGGACCGTG
Source organism: Sapria himalayana (assembly GCA_029783825.1). Taxonomy (NCBI): domain Eukaryota; kingdom Viridiplantae; phylum Streptophyta; class Magnoliopsida; order Malpighiales; family Rafflesiaceae; genus Sapria; species Sapria himalayana. Next base: position 8,729,297 of record JAREIK010000801.1, on the reverse strand, counting down.
GTGTGCCACGGGCCGTGTTCAGGCTGCCCAACCTGATTGACATCTCCATGTTTATTCTTAATTATCTTATTACTTTACTTTTTATGAGTTTTTTTTATATTATTTAATTCTAATTTTATTTTTATTTTCAATAATGCTTGTTTGGAGAATTTGGGGACACTTATAGATTAGGATTATTTAAAGGAAGAATATATATTTAATTGAGATATCTAGATTATTCCTACTTGGAAAAAATGTTCTTAAATATTTTTGGGAAGATATTTTAATTATAATTTATCTCATCAATCATATATTATTTTTTATTATTTTTCAGTGTATATCTTTTTATATCTTAGATTATTGAGAAAAATTATTTAACTTGTTTCTTAAACCATCTGAACATATCTGGTTTGTTTTTGTTATTTCTTAGGATGAGATAAGTTTGTATCTAGGATTTTGATATGTGCCTTTGTTCAATATTCTAGGACCAAAAGAGGTTATGAATATTTTTTAACAGAGATTAATAGAATTTTATTGAGTATAGATGTTTTTTTATTAGGATTTATTTTTTAACGAGCTTAAGAAGATGAGGCTAGAAGTTGCACATGAATTTATTATTATTTTTCTTTATTTGAAGTTATGCTTAGATCATTAATTAGTAGAGAGAGTTATTTATTGGTATTTAGTATGATATATTATATCTATTAATAAGTATATATCATATTAATTTTAGAGAGAATGAGGGTTTTCAAGAAGTGAGATCTCTTTTAGGCCTAGATATCATATTAGCCCATGAGTCTTTTCCAGTGTAGACTTACATTAAGTTAATAATTAGGAGATTTGATCATCAAAGACTTACAATTTATATTAGGTTATGAGAGATATATTCAGCTTACTTGGATTAGAGACGAGCCTATTTAATGAGCTACATGATCATGCAGTTTGTTTATTTGATCTTAATTTTTTGATTGATCTTCAAAAGAAACATGAACTATAATTAGTATTTGATTTCATAAATTTTATTGTACTTTTACTTTGTTTATTATTTTATTTTTTATAATTTCTTATGAAAGTACTATGATACCCAAATATTTTTTTGAGATTTTATCTCATCCAGGATGATCATATGTCATGATAGAAGAGATGTATGTTCTCTACTCTAATGAGATTTTAGAATTAGTATTATGATCTTTATGAATGTCTGTTATTGGATGCAAGTTGATGTTCATTATAAAGATATTTTTATGTGATAATGTAAATTATTTAAATGTGAAACTTGTAGCGAGATGATTCATTCAGATGTTTCATGTGGATTATTAAGATAATTTTTTTATAGTGACTGAAATTGTTTTAATATTTATTTTTATTTCTCTTGTATTTCTAATAGTCTGAGGATAAATCATTTAGACTTAAAAAACATTTTTTTCATAGTGATTTTGAGAAGCACTGCATATCGAGCATCCACTTGGCCTTTGAGTAGCACATTCATATATAGTTTGTAAATTATAGAAGAAATTATATGGTCTAAAGTAGTTGTCGAGTGCTTGATTTGTTATGTTTTCACAGATAGTTAGCTTATTTGGGTCATACCTGAGTGTTATAGATTTTTTTTTCTAGGTGAGCCTTAATAATATGATGATTTTATTAATTTTATATGTAAATAATATTATGATTATATGAGATGAGTTGAAGATCATCCAACTCAAGGAGTACATTCAAATATAATTTTTGATGAAGATTTTGAGACTTAAATCTTTTCTTAGTATAATACTGACTTATTCTACTAGAGGTATTATTTTGTCACATATGAGATATATGTTTGGTATTCTTGTAAATATTTATTTTTTGGGGCATGCATTGTTAGATGCTCTTATTGATTTAGGCAGTAAGTTCACTTCTAATATGATCAATCTAGTTGATTCTGCTAATTATAAGAGAATTATGAGTAAAATTAATTATTTGATTATGATCATATAAAAAATAATATACACAATCAATATAATTTATTATGTCACAGATTATCTTTTATAGATTCACTTTGATATAGTACTTCGCATATTGAGATATGTGAAAAAATCTCAAGGACTTAATATCTCTTTTAGAGATGAGGAGCGATTATAATTGGCCAAGTTTTTAGATACTACTAAGACACTTTTTTAATGACAAGTGATCTATAATATAATTTTATATTTTTTTTGGAGAAAATTAACTTTTAGAAAAATAAGATTGGATAGTTATTTTGAGATTTAATTTAAATAATGAGATATTTTGTATCTGATATTTACTTGAGAAGATCTAATATGTTCTCTCTTCTCTTGTTATATTTTATCATGATAATTATATAATGAGATATATAATTTCTAATTTGGTATTTCACTATCAGATAAAACACATAGAGATGAATTGTTTTTTTTTTCTTAAAGAGAAAATTTATTATGAGATCATTGTTACATCATATATTTAGATAATAGAGTGAACATAAGATATTTTCATGAAAGTCTTGAAGATACCTCAATTCACCTCTCTTTTCTAATCTTGGGCCCTCGACTTTTCCGTAACAACTTGAAAGGAGGGGGGTTGTAATTTTTACTTATTATTTTATTTTATTTTTTATATTTTTGATGAAAGCACTCGACCTATGAATAAATCAAATAAAATTTGTTTATTATATAAGAGTTTGAGTTATACATTGGTATTTTCGAGTATATTTATATTTTTTATTTAGTTGTGTACCCCAACAGTCAACAAGAATAAAAAGTGAATGAGGCGTAGGCCATAAACCATAACTAAAAATTCAACACTCTTTGAAGCTCTTATGTACTTCCTACAAACATGTAGCTTGGAAGAGAGAAAAAAATTGAGATCCTCTAATTATTTTTGTGAAAATATTTGTAATCTACTTATTGCTTGGCAAGTAGGTGATAACTATTAAATCATCTTAGATTTATTTTTATTTGAAATGATAATTGATCATGATATATTTTATCTATTTGTAAATTATTGGATTGATAGTAATATGCTGAGCTTCTTAACTATCATAATAAATTGTCATCAGCCTCTAAATTGATATGTCTAGTTCTTCCAAAAAGTGACTCATTCATTGAAGCTCATAAATAATTATTATCATAATTATGTACTTTACTTTTGTAGTAAATTTGAAAATAATAGTTTGATATTTATTGTTGCAGGAGTAAATTTGAATATAAAATATGATGATCGATCACTTTTTTGTGATTGTGGGAGCCCAGCTAGAATATGAGAGTACTTCAACTTGGCTATGCCCCTTATCTTTAAATGAAATTCCATGTTATTTAGTCATCTTAACTAAGGGTGGCCAAAATTCGATCCAAACTGTTCAACCTACCCAAACCAAACTGAAAAATTCAGTTTGGGTTGGTTTGGCAAGGGGGTTAGGTTTGGGCTATAAATTGCAAAAAAAAAAAAAAAATCAGTTCGGTTCGGTTTATGGTTTTAGGGTTAAAAAATACTAATCCAAACCGAATAGAACTGAACTTGTTAATTTAAATAAAAAAATTAATCATAACTAAATGTTGGGTAATTGCGCTTCCACGGTAGTAAGATTAAGATATAGAAATAACTGAAACACAGAAAACAAATAATATATATCCAATCCAGCAAGCATCCACGACAGAATCAAAAAACAAGAAATCAACACCGAAAATAACGTGTTTCGCTATTCGCTCAGTACGACTAGCTACACCCACTAGAAAATACTTATGCATTACAGATTAAATCAATAGAAATATCTTACAGTATGCAGCACACAGAACAGTCGCGATAAATCGCGCAAAGAGAAGAGAGAGAGATGATGAACAGTTCCACGGGTTCAAAAATAGCCACTCGAAAATAAAATTACAGAACATTTTATATTAAAAAAAATATCTTGGTTCATTTAACCAGAGCGGGTCGGATCATGGAACGGGTCAGGTTCTACTCCAAAAATTTTGGTCCACTGGCCGGACAGCTGGACCTCCGTTATTGTGCTACTGCTGCATCCCCGGCCTCTTAATATTTTCTTTCTTGCACTTACATGAAAATATTAAAATAGAAAAGACATTTGATTATATAAACAGATTATTAAAAAAATAAATTACATATACATCACTAAAAAATAATGTCGTTTAGCTTTAGAAAAATAAAAAAAAAAGAAATGAAAAGGAAAAGTTAAGAAGAAAAACCCTTGCCCCTCACTTCCATTGAATCCCTCTCGCCTCTCTGGCCCTCACAACTGAAGGTGAAGACTGAAGCTCTTTCTGCTGATTCAACCTCTCTTGCAAAGTCCTCTTCGTTGAAGTCATTTTTGTCATCGAGGTTATCTCTATTTATGATGAAGTCATATCTTCTATCCCCCTTCCTGTTGATAAGGTATGTCCCCAGTCTCACTGTCTTTTTTATTTGGTTTAATGGGGGTGGTCGGGTGGGGGGGTAGGGGAAGGCAAGTGAGAATGGGGAATTGGATTTACATGGGGGGAAAGGCATGTGGGGATGGGGAATTGTATTTACATGGGGATGGGGTGGGGAGGCATGTGGGGGTGGGATCTTGATTTCCATGGGGGTGGGGTAGGGCATATGGAGGGAGGCATATGTGGGGATAATGTTACCAGAATTCCATTATGGAGTTCTCCATGGTTGATTCTAGGGGTGGTTAAGGTTGGGTTCATGTATTGTAAATTGTAATAATAGAAATGATTAATATTTTTTAAAATCACATCATATATGAATTAATTTCATGTTTAAGAGTTTTTGTAATAGTTTTAAGAACTTGTTATTAATTTTTGGTTCATTGATATTTTCTTTAAAAATGTTATTCAATATTTCTCTGATAATTTCATTAATCCGATGGTCTAAATTAATAAGTTATTTATTATACTTCTATTTTCATTTAAAATAGTTTTTTTCTTACATTTTAATTTTTTTTAATAATTTTCAGTCCATCGATATTTTGTGTCAAAATATCCATGGAAATTTTCACGAAATTTGTGATATTTCCATAAAATCAAGTGACTAATATTTCCGTAATTAACACCAGATCCACCTATTACTTGTTAGGCCTCTATGTTGGTAACTTGTGTTATCTTATCTTTTTTTATATTTTTTTCATTTTCTCTATATGTAGAAGTAGAGGTGTCAAACGGGATGCGTTGGGCTGGCCCGACCCATTTTTTTTAGGCCCGATCGTGCTTCCGTGCTAGCGAGGTATGGTTTTGTGGGGTTCAGCCCGGCATGTGCCCGCTGCACGATCCGCTGGGTTCAGCCTGGTCGGGCCGAACCCTAAATTAAAAAAAATTAGGGTTTCGGCCCGTGCCGTTTTGCCGAACCCCTAATTTTAAAAAATTAGGGTTTCGGCACATCCGTAACCCTAATTTTAAAAAAATTTAATTTCGGCCAGGCACGACACTAGGCCCGTTTGGCCTCGGCACGGCACGGCATGAGCTCGGGCACGGGAAATTTTCGTGCCGGGCCCGCCCAGGCACGGCCGAATCATGCCATGCCTCTTGCCGGGCCGGCCCGGCCCGGCCCGGTTGACACCTTTATGTAGAAGTTATTATGTAATTTTTGATATTATTATTATTATTGTATATGATTTAGTTATGTATTTGTTTGTTTGTTTTTAGTTTAGTGGTAATTATTGGTTGTGAATTTGTTGGGTAAAAAATTGTGAAATTGTGTGTTGTTATTTGGATGAGATTGTGGTGTGTTGTGCTGGATGTTTTCTTATTATGAACTTATTCTCTTGTTGTTTTTAGATATTTACTTTCACATTATCTCTTGTTTATATAATTTTTCTCTTCTAACTACATTTAAACTATTATTAGACGGAGAATGTACATGAATTGTATGATATTGGATCAAATGAAACACACTCCTCCCTTCCTACTGCAACTCTTGAAGTCAGCTCATTAGTAGATAAACCTTATAAAAATCAGAAGTGAAAATCTTTTAGGCCTCCATCAGCTGTATGAGATCATTTTGTTGAGATAGAAGATAGTGATCCAAATGATCCTAGGTGCAAATGTAAGTATTGTGGTAAAGAATATGCATGTAACTAAGCAGAAAATGCTTGCTTTTCAGAAAAATCTTGATGATAGTGGTGGTATTTTGTTGGCTGCGAGGTTTAGTAAAGAAGCATGTAGGTCTGCTGAAATGATTATTATAGATGAGTTACCATTTAGCCATTTGGAGGGAGAATGATTTAGAAAGTTTTGTAGAGTTTTGAACTCAAAATTTGATCCACCATCTCGTAGAATAATTTCTAGAGATGTATTTCATTTGTTTTTGAATGAGAAGAAAAAATTAAAAGACTTTTTTTGATGCAAAGAAATAATTAGTTTGTCTTATCACAGACACTTGGACATCTATTCAAAATAATAATTATATGTCTTTCATTACTTATTTTATTGATGATGATTGGAAGTTGCATAAAATGATCTTGAATTTTTGTATTATTTCAAATCATAAAAGAGACACAATTGGTAAACTTATTGAAAGTTGTCTAATTGAATGGGGAATTGAGAGAGTTTTCACAATTATAATTGATAATGATTCTTCAAATAATGTGATAATTAATTATTTGAATTAAAAATTTTAAAATTGGAAAGGTAATGTTCTAGATGGGGAGTTTTTGCACATGCGTTGCGCTTCACACATTGTGAACTTAATTGTGATTGTATGTTGAAAGAGATGCATAATAGTATTGTTGGAATTAGAAATGTTGTTAGGTATATTAGATTATCTCTTTCAAGACTTCAAAAGTTTAAAGCTTGTGTGGAGAAAGAGAAGATTGATCATAAAGATCTTATAACTTTGGATGTGCCTACAAAATGGAATTCTACCTACTTAATGTTAGAGTCAGCTTTGAAATTTCAAAAAGCTTTTGATAGGAACAGAAGAAAATTATAAAAGCTATATTGGGTATTTTACAGAGGATGAACATGAAAAGAATAAAGTCGGCTCACCTCTCTTTATAGATTGGGAAAATACAAGAGTTTTTGTAAAATTCTTAGGAAATATTCTATGATGTTACAATGAAGTTTAGTGTTTCATTGACTGTCACCTCTAATTTGTGTTTTCATGAGTTGAATACAATTTTTATCGAGCTTACTGATTGGAGTAAAAGTGAAGATCGTTTACTTGATAACATGACCACTAATATGTTAACCAAGTTTGATAAATATTGGGGTTCACTTGCAAATATAAATTAATTGTCGGTTATTGGAGATTTGTTTGATCCAAGATATAAGTTATATTATGTTTCATATTTTTTTGAAGCTACATGTGATAATTTACAAGTTCAAAAGCTTACCAAGATTGTTAAAGATACTCTCATAAGACTTTATGAGTTCTATGCATTTAATAGTAATGAAGACACAAGTAATAATTCATCAATGAGTGGGCAAACAAGTGTGGAAGATGGTGAAAAGGTTGGAGATGATTAACAAGGTTCTAGGGGTTGAAGCCGTAATATGAAATTAAATTATAAAGTGAGGTGATAAGAAAAAGATTGCATTGAAATAAAAAGTGAAGTGGATAGATACTTGTTGGATGCATGTGAGGACTTAGAGGATGAATCATTTGATGTTTTAGCATGGTGGAAACTACATATCTCAAAATATATGATTCTATCTTAATTGGTGAGAGATGTATATGCAATTCCTGTTTCAATTATCACTTTTGAATCCGTATTTAGTTCTGGAGGCCGCATCATTGATCAATTTCAGAGTTCATTAGGTCTAAAAATGGTTGAGGCTTTAGTTTGTACTCAAAATTGGTTGCGATCGAATTTTATACATGTTGATTATAGAGTGGAAGTTCCTATAGCTAACTTGGAATATTATGAAATTGTTGAATTGGGTAAGTAAGAATAAAAATATTATTTACTTTACTTTTATTCAATTTTATGTCTTTGTAAATATAGATATATTAGTTCATATAATTATTTGTATTTTTGTCTTTTTTTTTACATGAATATCTCTCACAATTGAGAATTTACCACCACCTAGCTAATTTTATGGTCAGTTTAATTTATGTTATTTATTTTTGATGAAAAATTGAAAATATTATTATGTTATTTTCATTATTAGTAAATAATCTGAACAATTAGTATTATTTCAATTTTTTTTTTATTTTGTATTTAAGTAGCTTTCTTTTATATGTTATTTTCAACTTGACAATCCAAACCGAACTAAAATGAACTTAGTAGGTTTGGTTTGGTTTGGATTATGTTCCAATTCAGTTTGGTTTAGATTGAAAAATTATACAAGCCGAATTATTAGGTTTGATTTGAGTTTTGGTCAAAACCCAAACCAAACCACACTGTGCCCACCCCTGGTCTTAACATATCTGAGAGTTCAAAGAACTATGGCTATATGAATATGTTTCTCATAATATAGGGAACAATTAACTGTATTAATAATATAAGTAAAAATTAGTTTGATAATTTTTAAATAATTAAGCTTTCTTATTATTTTTTTCAATCTGGAGGAATCAATTAAAGTGTTGATATTAATGAATATATTTACACTTGGATCAAGTGACAAGTTGACCAATGTGTATCCTATCATGCTAAAATCAAACAAAATATTCAAAGCATATTTATTTTGGTATTAAAAAATGATACTTTTTGAAGAAACAATCTTAATATTAGGAAAGTATGTAAAATATTCTAAATTTTTCAGTTGAAACTCGGTATGTAAAAAACATTTTAGTTAAAGTATATTCAATTGATTATTTTTTATATTTAGAATGTTATCAATATATATTATTAATATTACATATATTCCTATAGTCCATGTCGGTAGATATAAGATTAATCTGTCATATATCCAAAAACCAAAATTATTGAATGCTAAGGAGAATATAAGGAACCATGTTGTAGGATATTATTTCAGACCATAAAATTTTTTTGCATACTAAAAATCACATATTCATTTCTTATAACAGTAAAATTTGATGACTATTATATAAATAGCTTCTACTCAAGATCATCATGAGGAAATATGCTTATTATGTCTAGCTGATATATAGTTCATCTAGAGGTGTCAAATAGGTCATGTCATGTTGGCACATCTTGTTTGAGCGTGACATAACCATGCCACCATGCCGTGTCGGACATGACACGGGAACCAGTCGGTTGGCCCTACACGTCATGGTATTATTGACCGTCATAGTGTAGCATGCTCGACTAGATTTTGTGGGACCAAATTTTTAAAAAATTTTATTGGAAGCCCATTGCATGAAAATGCAATAGGTGACTGGCTTATGTGGATGACCAATTGAAATTGGCCACGTAAGAAAGATATAACTTATGTGAGTAGATTATTTTTTAAATATAACTCGCCTCGTCGAGTGTTCACTCGGCAAGACTTAGACTTATGACCCAAAGTCGGTCCCGAGTCCCCGGGCTAGTGGATCGTGCCACTGGACTATGCCATGGAGCCACATGGTCTAGGACTAGATGTCCAGATATGATTTTGGAATGTGTCATGTCAGGAAAGACACAGTTGAACCATGTCATGCTATAGGCTATGTCTGGGCTGCTCTACCCAATTAACATCTTTAGGTATATCTGTGAAAAATAATAATAGAAATCAATAATGTATTAGTACCAATTTTTTCTATAAGAAAATTATATTTCAATGATTCACACTACAAGTCTGCAAAATTTTTGACTACTAATCTAATTTTAAGTCAATCAAATTTTTAGGGTTAGTGTTCACAGTGTACACTAAAACTAATTTATATCTCACAATTGATTTACCTAAAAATTTCATTATAAAATCTCATATATAATCAAAAGTAATTGTACTTCAACTAATATAATTTATCATTATCTTAAATGACTAAGTATCCCAAAATGAGTATTGGTGACCGATGGCTATTAATAGGGGTTTTATGGATTCCACTATGTATGTTTATTTTATTTTTTTGATAGGAGCACTTAATTAGTGAATTGTCCTAATCACTTTTATTCATTATATAAGGGTATTGGTTATATCATTTTATATTCATTTAGTGTTATTACAGTATTATTATTAATTCTAATAAAATTAAACATAGTATCAGAGTGATATGCTAGAGAAAAATAAACTCTAGGGTATGTGGGCAAGAGTTAGGAACCCTAAAGGAGTTCATCGATTCCAAATGTTTGTGTACCAATTCTTGTTGTCGCACTCCCACTATGTGCTACCAAATGCATGGTGATAAGAGTTCATCGATGCCCACCGCATGGATAATGAAGGAATTTTGTTGCTGAAACTCTGATACTGGTAAATCAAAGTAGACATGTCATATGTGTGGTGACAGGCATGATAGATGCGTGGTGGTAGGCATGACAAATGTGTGGTGGTTGGTGACAACTAGGTGTCAATGGTTCTATTTTGCTAAGTAGAAATTCTAATCAGGGCTTTTCGCTTTCACATATTATTAAAAAAATTGAATTAAATCCTAATTTTGTTTGGTAGAGATTAGTGGATGTAAAAATCTTAATTTGGTATAATTTTATTTTTTGGAGGAACCAAAATATTCTGACATAGTATGGAGATAGATTTTCATAGCAGAGATAGATGAAGAGCCTAATTTTAGTGTATACACTATAAGAGGTGTGCTATGCTATTTATAGTTGTTGGATTTAATTTTAAAAGAGGAGTCCGGGAAATTTACACAATATTAAAAGATATATATTGATTATCAAAGTTATCCAAGGATCTTCATAGAGCTTATTAATCCTTTATTTGTTTCCTATTTATGATATTGTTTTCTTGTTCTAAAAATATTATAGTAGTCAATGATAATTATTCGAAAGTCATTGTATATGATAATATTTAATTTTGATCTTTATTATTTTCTCGTATCATATTTATTCCTAATTGTCTCTTAAATTTATTTTATGTGAATTGTTATTTCAAATAACTTAATTTTGATTTTATTTTTATTTTTATTGATTACTTATTTGGGTATTCTCAGTATGATCATCAATTATTAATCAAATTAAAAATATTTCATCATTGCCTTAAGAGTATTTTGACCTTAGAGTGTGATACATGTTAGTTAAAAAAATATTTGAGCTTTTTATTCTACATGTTTATCTGATTTGAGTAAGGTCTTATTTGATTTGATATAATCAGATACATGTGAATCAAGTAGAGTTGTAACCAGAGAGTATTTTGGTATTCGATCATTTTTATTGATAACTACTTAAGATATATATGAATATATCTTTTTTGTGATAGATCATAATATTTTAATTTTTTAGATATTTTATAATATGATAAATTAATTTGATAGAAATATTTTAAAATTATGATGTAATAATATATTAAAATATATGTATGATAGATTTAGTATTTATTGTATGAATTATGAGATTATTTATCATACTTTTTATGTCGGCTCACTCCAATAAAATGAGGTTGTAGACCGGAATAATATTTTGTTATAGAGATAACTTGGATACTCCTACTTGAAAAGAGTATTTTGAAATATCTCCAGGGACATGTGGTTTAAACCACAATCAATATCATATAATAAGTATTATCTCCTTCAAATGTTGATGACACAGTAGCTCACAAGTCTTTCTCAACACAAATTAATATTAAGTCAATATCATATTTGACTATTTAGGACTTAAAGGTTATACAAGAAGAGAAGGATATATTCAGCTTCCTTAAATCATAGATGAGCCTACCAATGAGCTAGATGATCTAGTAGTATGATCTTGATCTTCTGATTATTTTTTGGAAGAAACAAATGAGCTATACTTAGTACATGATTTTATAAATTATGTTATATTTTTATTTTATTCATTTTTTTGTTTCTTTCATTATTTTATTTGATGACATTAAGATACTTAAATTTTTTTCTGAGATATTATCTAATGCAATATAATGCAAGATCATGATGAAAGAGATACATGCTTCTTACTCATATAGATTATCTTAAGATGAGACTTATAGTGATAATAATCACTTAGATGTTTGGTGTTGACTATCAAGACTCTTTCTCTCTAGTAGTCTTTTTTGTCCTAGTAAGAATTCTTTTTTTCTCTTGCAGCATGTTATAATTGAAGGCTATATTAGCTAAAAGTGAAGAATGTTATTTCTTTATGGTAACCTTGAGGAAAAAGTGAACATGAAGCAATGATTTGAGTTTTGAGTTGCATAATGAGATGCAGCTTATGGATTGCAGGAGAAATCGTATGACTTGTAGTAGTCACCAAACATTTGGTTTGTGAGGTTTTCACAAGCAACTATCTCATTTGGGTCATACTTATGTGTTACATATTTTTCTTCGTTTTTTCACAGGAATTTTGATGACATTGATTTTTTTGATTATCTATGTAATTGATATTTTGATTATGAGACACGAATAATTGTGAATCATTCAACTTAAAGAGTACTTTCATGCACAGTTTCAGACATATTTTTGGGAGACTCAGAAATTTAATTGGCATAGTGGTAGGTTATTCTATGAGGAATATCATTTTTTAAAGATTTTTGGGATACTTGATATTTTGTAGAGATTAATCTTTTTAAGTTGTGTTCTAATAAATATTCTTATTGATTTAAATATTAATTTCACTTCTGATATGACTCATTCATTTGACGATATTACTTATAAGCAAATTATATAGAAGCTTAACTATTTGAATATGATCAAACCAAAAATAACATATATAGTTAGAATAGTCATTCATTTTATTGATTCTCTTTGATAAGTTTATCTTGACATAGTTATTTGCATAATGAGGTATCTAACAAAATTTTTAAAGCTTAAAATTTTATTTAGGAATCACGAGCACTTGTAGTTGACCGATATTTAATTTGTGCACCATAATTTATCAAAAGTAGATTTGTGATATACTCATGAGATACTTTGGATTGAAATTTGTTTGAGCAGATTGGATATGCACTCTTTCATCTCACTAATATTTATTGTGACAATCAAATAATGAGACATACAATTTTAATTTTAATATTTCACGAGTAAATAAAATACATAGAGGTGAATTATTTCTTCTTTAGTAAGAAGATTTATGATGATATCATTGCTACAACACATATTCAGACAATATAATAACATAAGAAGCACGAACACGGATATGAACATGGGGATACGACACGACCGGATATGGGGACAACAAATTTCAAAAAACTAGGATACGGATACGACATGATAAAAAAAATAAATACAAATATTATCCTTAAAAAATAATTATACTTACATATTACATATTTAAAAATTAAAATCATGCATTTAAACCTCCCACCTCACTGCTCTAGTTTCTTAATTTCATATAATTTTTCTTGTTTATTACATATTGTATATTAATTATAATTTTTAATAAATAATTATATTTAAATATAATTTTTAATTTAATATTATCTTCGACACCCCCTCCCCTCCCTGTTACTGCTTCGAATCACCCCTTGTTACTGGTTTGAAATCCCGAAGACAACCCCCATCGTCACCTCGACGTCGTCGGCCACTCGACGCGCCCGTAGACCTTTTTACGTGTCGGATACGTATCCAACGCATTCGTTGGCTTTATTACGCGTCGGATACGTATCCGATGCATCTGTCCGATACGCCATGTGGCGTATCGGACTTGAATTGGTCAACGATACACCACACGGCGTATCGAACACGTGTCCATGGTGTGTCCATACCGTATCACCGTGTCCATGTGTCCGACACGGGGATACGACAATAGATAGGCATATCCATGCTTCCTTTAATAACTAACATATATCTTTATAAATGTTTTGAAGTGATCTCATTTTATTTTATTTTTTTCTTCAAGTTTAGTGTCATGAACCTTTATGCACTAAGTTGTGGGAAGTCTTGTGGCTTTCACTTTGTATGCTTATTTTATTTTATTTTTTAGTTTTGTTGGGAGTACCCTATCTTTGGATTGTTTCAATCCCTTTTAGCCATTATATACCTACATTTATTGTATGATATTTAATATTTGAGTATTATTATATCATTATTAATTATCTTAAAATTCAACACGAGGATAAAATTAGAATATGTATTACACAACAAGAGAAAAAATACATGTGACGAGTAATAAATTGATTATATATTTGATTATGTTTATAGAGTAATCAAAAGGTCCAATTTGATATTCTGAACTTGATTAGGTAATGTGGTCGATGACCTACATAGGCAAGGCTGTTAATGCATCGTCTAGTATTTATTTTTAGATTGAGATCATTAAGTTTATTAATCTTTATTTCTACCTCATAGAGATACTCATATCTTGTGTCATGTGTGACACACTAGACTCCTTTTGACTCACACCACCAATAGCTCAACAAAGTTGTGATTTGGTGTGACCCCAAAAGATTTCTCATTATTTTCTTCAAGACTAGGTGTACTGATAGTATGAGGTGTATGAGTTTATTCTCAAAGAATGATCTTATAACTATTTTTAATAACTATGGTATTCAAATGTACTTCTTAGATTGAGTCCCTAAAAGGATTTATTCTCAAATAATATTTTATTTCTATTTGTAATAATTCGTCTGATATCTAAGTAGTAGTATCAATACCTTTTTTGAGTATTAAAAACCTAGGGGAAGTGTACCTGATAACGCAAAAAATCATCTTTTTTCTACAAGGAGAGATATTCTTAACAAAGTAAGTACATTCAATAATCTTGAGTGGAAGATGAAAAAGTCTCTCATGATTATAAAATTTAATATGTGATATGACCAAAAAAGATAAAAAATAATATTTGTTTGATGAGGAAGTTAACGATAAATATTATTTTTCTTCAAAAATATATCAAACACTTATATGAAATTGAAGTATTATACATGTTTCAATAAAATATTACATATTATTTTTAGTTATCTCATTTTGTGAACGAGTACTAATATTGTATGTCTACTGAATTATTCCACGCTCTTTAACAAAATAAAAAAAATTAATGAGAAATATATTTAAAATATTATTATTTGTCAATAGTTTAGTGCTACAATTAAATTGCATCTTTAATATTTCATAATATTTTATAAAAATATATAAAACATGAGACTTTTATTTAAAAATAGATAATTATATATATTTAGTATAATCATTAACAAAGATAATAAAATATCTCAATTATTATATATAGTTATTCTACATAATTTCCAAACATTTGAATAAATCAATTAGAATGAGTATATACTAACACTTTCATGATATGTTTGATAGGAATCTCAAATATGATTTTATAACTGATATGCTTCACTATCAATAGAAATTACTCTCTTGATTCTTGATTCTAGAATATTTAGTTGTACTGATTATAGTTGTCCTAATTGAGAGTATATAATTTGTGAATCATTGGTAATAAAGCACCTATAGGGGCTTGTGAGAGTGGAAAAAAAGATGTATATTCTATCTCGCTCAATCCACAAGGAAGCTATCTGCTTGTGCTTGTTCTATCGATCATGCATAAAAACACTAAAAGAAGAAAGAACAATGTTACAATCTAATTATTTAACACAATAATTGATCAAAGATAAATTATGGCAAAAACTCAGATATAAAAAAATATGTCATAGAAAAAATTCAATATTGACATTGTTGTATTCTATGACGTGTATAATAATGTTATTGGTCACAACAATATTAACAATTTTAGATTCAACACAAAAAGTAATACAAGTACAATGATTTGTGGTATGTGTATTGATTTATAAATCTATGATCTAAGTATGAGTATCTCGGTTGGAGGTAGTAGCGCTTAAGGAACCATGCATAGAATACTTATGCTAAGCAAGTGTAATGAGACTAATAGGTGTATATGTGGAAATCTAGCCTAAGTGAATTCGATAGTTTGTTATATAATCTCTGAATATAAATATTGTATAAGTCATGTTGTAACATATAACATATCTCGAGTTTGTCATAATCTCTCACAAAAAAAGTACAAGTCACTATTAATTATCTCTGGAAACACTTATCTGCCTTTTTCACTATCATTGTGTAGAGAAGTTATTATAGTAGTTTGATTGATCCTCTAAATTCTACTTGATATGAATGTATTGTACTTGCCTAAATTATCTATTAGTAAATCTTCGAGAAAACTAAAAGTGTCTCCTCACTAAAAATTTGTGTTCATAAAATAGTATATTACTCTCCTAATAATTCAAGTATAAAATATTATAACTTATAAAAAAAATAAGTATAAAATATTATAAATTTGATTATTCAATTTTCTCAATACAATCAGATCCATCAACACATGTATCACTTCATTAATCCTCTAACACAATTATAATCATTGCATTATGAGTTGCCTCATTTTGATCATTCAAATTATATCACAATCACTCAGTAATATTATCATGTAAGTAGAATGTTATTAAATATATCGACATAATTAAGTTTTAAATTTTATTGCACGTGAGACGAACTAAATATGATAATAATAGTAAGATCAATTGATTGTCATAAATGAATTAATAACTATGTATTAATCACTAACCAATTATCAGACCCAACCTCGATGACTCATCTAGCAAATGTTTCACTATATCACCACAACACCATCACAGAATAACGACATCATCGTTATAGGTGCTAAATACTGATGTATAATGTCCCCGACATTCACTTGTGGTGCTCCACCATGCTGGTAACCATGCACTACTAAACATATTCGTTATCTGTTATTTTGTTGAGTGGTTAGTTTTTGAGCCAAAGATATGTGATATACTTGTTAGATAAATATGAGATTAATTTCGATAAGTGATTGATAATTGATATATAATTACTTATTCATTTGTAGTAGTCAATTGATTTATATATAATCTTTATATTTTATTCTTGTCATACATGCAATAAGGATAAGGTTTGTGACTTTGTAGTTTCGATGTATTTTTCTAGGATGTTTCATTTGTATGCCAATAATACTTAGTTGTTGGCATATAAATTTATTGATTAGGATGAGATTATTTACTATGTGTCATGAACACAGTTGTGTGAGAAAATTGATGTGATAATACTTGTATCAATGAATTTGACTGTGTTTAAGAGATTGAGTGAGCATATTCATAATATTTATTAAATGTATTCATTTAGTGAGTGATATATTATTTTTTACACAAAAATCCTCAGTGAGAAAATATTATGTTTTTATTATTTTATAAAATTTTATAAAAATAAAATAAAAATTGAGATACTTTTTTTAAACAAATAATTAATTATATTTAGTTTAATCAAAAACAAGCATAATAAAGTATCTCAAACTATTATGTATAATAATTCTACACGGTCTCTAAATATATGAATAAATTAGATAGAACGAGATTACTAACATTCTCCTGACATGTTATATATAAGAAATTTTAACATATTTTTGTAAATCCTAACTGACATACATTACAATGAATATAATTCACTCAATTTGTGTATGATTTCATTATCCTATCCATGTCCAATGAAGAATATCAAAACTGAGAATGTAAAATAAGTAGAATCAATGATAATCAAATATTTACGCATTGATTTTGTTCACAAGTACCTCTATTGGAGTTGGCAGCCCATAAGGAAAAAGAAACTATAATACTTGTTTTAAGCAAGTGTAACGAGACTAGTATGTGTACATGTATAAAATCTATTATGCGTAGATTTGTGGTCTTTTAAATGCTATTTGAATCCTAAATTATACTATGTAACTTTGGATGCAAAGTTAAACATCTTTTTTGAATATGTTTATATTTATTACAAAAAGAGAAAGTCATAATTGACATCTTGATTATGTAATAGTTTGATTGACATTAGTTGTTCACCTTCTAATAAATCTCTGGAAATTTTGGGAGTACCCCATTGCTAAGAATTTGTATCCTCAAAATAATGTATTGCTCTCTCAACAAATACAAGAAAAGAATAATGTAATATGATTACATAATATCTTAAACATAGTCAAATCCATCAATACACGTATCATCCCATTAATTCTCTTGCACATTTGTATTTAGATTATATATTGAGTGTCTTTATCATGATCAATCAATCAATATTCTAATAATTGAGTATGTCGCATAAGAAAAATTTCATCAAAATTATTAAATATCAAATCTTATTATATATCTGACAAAAATCACATATACTAGTTACACTAGAGGTGTCAAATGGGCTTCGTGGCCTGGGCTTATTCACTGCCAGTAGCATGGTCCGGTTCAACCCATCCTGGCCTGACTCGGCACGATCTAGAATTGTGCCTGGACCTAGGTCGTGCTGGCCCGAGGTATGGCTCGTGCCATGCTGGGGCCATGTAGAGCCGAGCCTTGGCCGGGCTAGGCATGACCTGGATCGTTGGGTGGCCTGGCCCGTAGGCACTATCCAACAACATGGGTATCATTCCTTTTACTTTGAACTGAGTATCGATAGAGGTGTCAAATGAGCTGGCCTGGGCTAGCCCAATTTTTTCAGGCCCAAACTCAGTTGGCATGCTGTGTCAGGCATATCACGCTATAATATCGTGTCGTGCTTGGCACGACAATCTATAGTATCATGTCGCGTATGGCATGATACGCTATAGTATTATGTCGTGCCAGGCATGATACAATATAGTATTGTGCCGTGCCTGGCACGACATGCTTTTTTAGAGGGCAGGCCCAACATGAGCCCGCAGCCTAAAATTTGTCCGGTTTAGGTTGATTCAGATTGGGTCAATTGAATTTTTAAAAAGATAGGGTTTCGGCAAAAATGCCATCATGTCGTCATCGCTCGTTGGGCATTGGTGCTTCGCTCCTTGTCGGGTACTGCTCGGTGCGTGGGCTGGTGTGACCTGCCCAGGTGATAGGCACCCGTGCCATGCCTGGCATGGCACGTGGGCCAAAAACATTCGGCCTAGGCACGACACTATAGCGTGCTATGCTGGGTCAGGTTGGCTCGGCCCGTTTGACACCTATAGGTATCAGGTGCGGTCCAATCGAAACGTGCTCACTCCACCTGGTTTAAAAAAATTATTATTTTATTCTTAAAAATTTGCCCACCCTTCTTGATTCATGTGACGAGTATTTTTAATAAACCCGCTATGTAGTTGGCTAAGCGCGTTAGCATGACATGACCTAGGCATAATTGGATGCGCATCTCAACTCTTCTTTTACTCTCGTCTTTTTCGTCTCTCTTTTCGATCTTAATTATCTCTCTCTAAAGTTAAAATTTATAATTTTAGTTTTAAAATTTTTTTGTAAAGCTTAAAGAACGTGGATCATGGATGTGTAAGGCAGAAAATTTGGGTGTGGTATGGGCTATGGCTTTTTCTTTCCTCATTATAAATCTACCTAATGCTAACTGAGTATTATTTTTTAATTTTTATTTAGCTTTAAATTTTATTAATATCAATTAATTTTTAATTTAGAAATTAGAATATAATTCATAAATAAAAAAAATTAAAAATAATAAATGATGAATTTAATGATAATAAAATTATAATTAACATAAATTTATATGATTTTAATAATGATAACACTACAAAAAGATCTTAGACCAAAATCATATTTTATCTCATGGTCTCGACCTAAACTCAAACATTTAAAAAATAAAAAAACTAAAAAAATATTAGACTCACTTTAACATAATACAAAAATAAAAAATACAATGGGTATTAATGTAGAATCGACACAATACAAGTATTATAAGAAAATATATATATGTAGAAATGCGTGTAGGATTGGGCACCCTATGAGGCTTGCTGATCATTGCACTAAGAAATATAGTATATTAGATCCTAGGCAAATCTAATTGAGTGGTGAGGTCTTTGAGTCTGATCAAATTTAGTTTTTATGTTAACACCCTTCATATACTCTAATGAGTTAGAAAGGAAAAGTATGATTAAACTTATCACAATGATAGGTCTTCTTATTAAATTTTTAGAGGATCTTAGTATAGTTAGTATCATGCAGACCTATTTTCAGCATGTATATCGTAGGATTCCTAGGTCCACATGTAGGAACAACCTATTAATATATTATAAATTTTAAAAATAAATAATAATTAATTAATTTAAGTAATATAGTGACATAATGTTCATAACTTCTTATATCTGAACTAGTCATGATGATGCATATTTTGCATGCTTCACCGCCTATAATATAGATTCTAAATGAATACTTAATAAAAAATATTAGGATTTTCAGAAATTCTAAGATTTTTTAATCTCATGATGATCCTATCATTTATAAGTGTATGATAAGAATCTTTAAAGAATATAATATTTAAAATAAAATATTTAATATTATATTTGATAACACATCTAATAATGGAGTAGACATTAATATGTTTATTAGGACTATTAGAGACGAGTCTTTAATGAGATATTTTTCAGGTTGGATATATTTGTCACATCATTAACCCGATAGCACAGGAAGAAATGAAAGTTGTTTCATTCGTTTTAGAAAAAATGCATAGCTCACAAAAATATCTTCGAATGCCTAGCAGATGACATGAATTTGATAGTTTTTATTTATCTACGAGTTTAAAGAAGAAAAAATATTTAAATGGATATGAGACATAGTTGAAATTATACTTATCTGATGTTGAAATTCTATGTTGGATATGAACATGTGATATTAAACTACGAAAATAGTTAGAGTGATTAACTTATTATTGATAATATGAATTGGAATACACTAATTTTATTTATGAAACTTTTTGAGATTTTTTA
The DNA here is from genome assembly GCA_029783825.1 of Sapria himalayana. Classification (NCBI taxonomy): domain Eukaryota; kingdom Viridiplantae; phylum Streptophyta; class Magnoliopsida; order Malpighiales; family Rafflesiaceae; genus Sapria; species Sapria himalayana. The sequence continues at coordinate 8,708,629 of JAREIK010000801.1, read as the reverse complement.
TGATATGACGAATATGTATTTGCTAATTTATATTTTCACCACCTGCATTGCATTCAGATGCATATGTAATATGTGTGGCATATTTAGAAAGCTAAGATATAACTCAATATTTAGTGATAAGGTTGTTGAGATAAAAATTAAGTACTTAAATTAATGATTCACTATTTTCTCTTTATTTTCTAGTTATTTACATATTACGATACTAGATATGGTAATAGTGGTAGTCAGGCTTATAGTATAGACATGAATATTATATTTAGAGATGATAACTTGTTTATTCAATTAGTGAGAAGAAAATAATGAGGTTGATCATCGAATAGAGCGAGCTGTGTTGGTACTTAGATACTGATTATTGTTCAATTCTATCAAATAATGATAACAAGAAAAATAATATTTTATAATGATAGAAATCATGTGAGTCAACTTATCCCGTAGTTTCTAAGATGACATGAGATCTATTGATTTCTCCGGTATCGAGTATAGTATTGGAGTTTATTTTTTTGTTGTAGTTAATGTTATTTCGTATAGGAGATCAAGACTGTAGCAAAATATCATTGAAGCATTAGCATATATGAAGGATTAAGATGATTTGAGATTGAGCATTCAGAATCATGCTGGAACAAGAACAGATGAGTTACTACTAGATGATAACTCATGAGATTTTGAGGATGTTGAGGTTGAGCACACCACTAATAATATTATCATACGTTTACGTGATGATGATCAGTTACATATTTATATTAATTGGTATTGTGATTGAGCTTGCATGTCATGTTTCATGATTATGAATTTATGATTGATGATTTTAATTTTATGTTGTTGTGACGTCGTATTATTATATTTTTTTTATTGGATTAGATGATGATTGAATATTAATGAATGTATTTTTTTGATATTTTTTTTTATTAAACTTTATTATTTGTATTAGTGAATTTATTTTTTTATTTATGTCAAATAAATAAATAATATAAAGTTGTACTCATAAGTCATAACTAATAATGGGTAATTTAAAATTTTAAATTTGTAAAAAAAGATTTAAAATTATTAAACTGCAACCGGTGATCAGTCGACATAGGATGGTAGTCTTCGGGCTCAACCCGACACATCTCGGCATGGCCAGGCATGACCCAGCTCGAGCATGGGAATATTTGGGGTGGGGGGGGGCCATGCTGGGAATGCCATAATCTAGTCGTGCCATGCCAGGCATGGTAAGACTGTCGTACCATGCTAAACTTGGCAAGGCACTGTGGCCTCAATATACTACAAAAAAAAGGCTTTTGCCCACACGGCACGACCCATTTGACATCTATAAGTTATACTTGAATTAATCTATGATCACAAATGCATAAGTAAATATGCATTAATTTTCTATCACTCATCTGAATTGATTTCACGTGGATTACATCTGAATATGATTATGTATCTTCCTTGATTCAAAAATCAAATATCCATTAAAGTGATACTTATTGAATAAGTATTTGATTTCAATTTTCACTGAGTTATTCTTTATGGTCTTGTATAGATGTGTCAATAGGGCCGGCCCGGCCCGGCCCGCCCCGGCACGGAAAATTGCCGTGCCCGTGCCGAGCCAGAGTTAGGCACGATCTGTGCCGTGCCGTGCCGTGCATGACCTAATACAGTTCGGCCTGTGGCACGGCACATCGGCACGGGTTCGTCCAGTGCCGGCTGTGCCCCGAGCCTAACCTCGCGATCGCCCCACGCCTCTTCCGCAAAAAAGACCGCGGGTAGGGTCTGATTGGACCCGACCCGCGGTCCCACTCCCATGAGGCCCGAACCGACCCAAATTTCCCCCCCCCCCCCCCAACGGAAAAAAAAAATAATAAATTAAATTTTCAGCCGTTGGATCTCTCCTCCAATGACTAGGGGGCAGAATCCAACGGTTCTCATGATTTTGCCCCCTAAAAAATTAAAAAAATTCAAAAAAATTTCTATTTTTTAAAAAAATTATTATTTTTAATCTATAAATTACACCGCTCTTTCTTTAACATTTATGTTTTTCATAAACATAAATTCTCTCAAATCGTTCAATTTCTCTCTTAAAAATCTTGCTTCTCTCTCTCGGGACTCGAGATTTCGGCATTCGGCTTGAATTTTCGGGAATCTCAACTTGAGTTTTGAACATTAGAGCTTGACTGTGGTGCACCGTGCACGTGACGGACCTCATTGCTTTTACCGGTTAATTTATTTTATGTTTTTTAACTTTCTCTCACTCTCTCTTGTTTCTCTCTCTAGACCAAAATTAGAAAAAATTAAAATCAATCTTCTAGTCTCTCTTAAAGTACTCTTAAAAATAAAAATCCTAAAAATGATAAATACAACTGAAATCTATTTAAATTTAGAATATGAAAATATTACACAGAGGTATGAGACTGTTGAAACTTTGGTTTCTCCAGTCGTCTCAACCCAAACTTCTAAAAAACAAAAAATTAGGAGGATTTCTATATTTGAACTCATTTTAATATAATAAAACAAAAATATTAGGGGTGAGGAATAAGAAATGACACAGTACAAATATTGTATATGACTTTTAACATGTAAGAGTTTGTTTGGGACTGGGCACCTTAAGAGGCATGCCGAATTATGCACCAAAAAATATGGTCCATTAGATCCTAGACAAACTCAACTTGGCACTGCATTTTTTGAGACTGGATCGAGTTCAGTCTCAAAGTTTACTCCCTTCATATACTCCAGCAAGTTAAGTAGGGATATCATGGCCAGACTTATCACATTGATGAGTCTTCCGATTAGATTTTCGGAAGATTCAAAGGTAGTGCGCATCATGCAAACATATTTTCAGCCTGCTTATCGTATGATTTCTAGGTCCACATCTAGGAATGACATACTAAAGATATATAAGTTAGAAAAATAAAAAATAATTAATGAATTTATGGCATATAGTGGAGTGGTGTCCGTGACGTCCGATGTCTGGACAAGTCATGATGAATCTTCTTATGCATGTCTCTCCAGCCACTATGTAGATTCAAACTGGACAATCAATAAAAAAATTTTAGGATTCTCTGAGATTCTTCATCCTCATGATGGCCCAGCCATTTTTGAGTGTATGATGAAATTCTTTAGGGAATATAAAATTTAAAATAAAATTTTGTGTCACCTTTGATAACGTATCTAATAATGAAGTAGCGATCAATATGTTTGTTAGGAATATTAGAGATGCACCATTAGGAGAGATCTTTCATATCAGATGCATGTGTCACGTGATTAACCTGATTTTTCAAGCGGGTATGAAGGTGTCTTCCCCCGCGTTGGATAATATACGTAATGTACTAAAATATATTCGCACTCCTCGTAGACAACAAGAGTTTGGTAGTCTCTGTTTATCTGCGAATCTTAAGAAGAAGAAATTCCAACCGGATGTAAGACATCGTTGGAATTACACGTACCTGATGTTAGAATCATGTGTTGGATATGAACATGTGATATCCGAATACGTCAATATTAAGAGTGATGAACTTATTATTGACGACACTGACTGGGCTTCAGGAATTTCATTTATGGAATTCCTGAAGATTTTTTATGACACGACGAACATGTGTTTGTCGGTTTATACGCCCACTACTTGCATTGTATTCCGGTGTATATACAATATTTGTAGCATAATTTAGGAAGTATCGAGCTGACCCGACACTTAGCCATATGGTTGCAGAGATGAAAACCAAGTACTTGAAGTACTGTTCCACCGTTCTATCTCTTTATTGCCTCGCTGCATGCATGGACCCTAGTGTTAATGTGGAAAGGGTAGAAAATATCATGACTTACATTTCCTCGTGCATGAACCTGGAAGAGCCACCTGAAGGGTTCATTCACGAGAAGTTGACTGACCTGTTCATATACTACGATACTAGGTATGGTAGTGGTAGTAGCGAGACTGTGATTACGGACATTGATATCTTATTCGGAGATGATGATTTTTCCATTCAGCTAGTGAGAGGGAAACGTAGGGGTGGACCATCACATAGGAGCGAGCTTTCTCAGTACTTAGATACTGATTACTGCTCGATCCTATCACATTCTGATACTAAGAATCTTGATATATTACAGTGGTGGAAATCATATGAGTCCACCTTTTTCGTGCTATCTAGGATGACACGGGATTTACTGACTCCTCTGGTATCGAGCGTAGTATCGGAGTCTGCTTTTTCTGTTGCAGTGAACATGATTTCGGATAGGAGATCGAGATTATGTCTAGATATTGTTGAGGTATTGACTTGTTTGAAGGATTGAGAGGATTTTAGGTTTAACATCCATGATCATGCTAGAGCTCGGACAGGGACAGGGACAGGGATTGCAGTCGCATCCAGTGTGATGGCGGAGGAGTTGATTGCTGATGATGATGATCCATATGATACTGATCATGATGTTGTGGCTGATGATGCTCATGATATGCCGATTGACGATTGATGATGATTACTATTTTTTGATTTCGATATTTTTTTTATTTATTGTACGCTTTGTTTATACGTTGTGTTGAAACTGTAATTTGTTTGGTTCGGACATTCGATTTCAAATGATTGATTGGTCATTTTTCATTTGAGTTGCTTATGTTTTTTTTAATTTTTATTTTTATTAATAAAATGTATTGATTTATTTATTTTTTTTGTTTTAATTTTTTATTTAAAAATTTATAACTATATTATATAATTCTAATAAATTTTAAACTAATTTTATATTACATTAAAAAAAATTTTAAACTTTGTTATTTTAATAAAATTTAATATTTTTCATATTATAAATATATAATATTATACATTATCTAAAATTTTATATATATTTTAATAATTTATATAAATAAAATAAAATAAAAAATTTTTTGGCCCGGCCGGCGTGCCGTGCCTGCGGGCCGTGCCGGGCCTGGTTTTTTTAAACCGTGCCGTGCCTAGCCCGGCACGAAGGCACGCTCGTGCTCAAAAAAAAAACGGGCCGAGCCGGGCCGGCCCGTTTGACACCTCTTGTCTTGTGCTAATTATCAATTTTTTTGATTTAAACATTATGCTGTGCTAAAACAATTCTGATTCAAAGAACACTCACGTTGCAGATCCTTGCACACAACCTTATCACATCCCACCCTTCACAGTGCACATGTCATCACACCCATTGCCGCTACACAACAACTCACACGCCCTGCTACATAGAGATGTGCCTCCATTATGTGCGGCTTCGCAATGATACATCTACACTAATAGTGAATTGACGTAGCACTCCCTATACCTGCAATTATGTGCACATGCACTATGCCGATGCATTCCTCCCTCACTCATTCGTCCGTGTTATTACAAATGCACACCACACATTTCACACAGGGTTCCCACTGCCTCTTCCATCTATACCATGTTGAAAAAATTAAAATAATTCATTCTATATAGAAAAAACAGAGTAAAAAACCCTTTGATTATATATACGCACGCACGCACTTATTTATACTTATATATACTTATATATGGTTGGGTGCTTCTAGACAAGTGAAGAAAAAAAAATATGTAATAAATATAATAAATCTCAACAATAATAATTATAATTCATATATAATTAAGAATTTAATTGTGATTTGTAATTTTGGTGAGTAAGTTGTTGGAAGGAAGATGGAGAAAGAGCCTGAAGATGGAAATTTAAAAAAATACATGGAGAAGGGAAAGACTAGATGATGAGGGAAAGATGCTACTTCTATTATTGAAGGGTTCTTTGTTTTTAGCTTAAAATGTAAACTCAAGAGTTCACCCCTATTTATTCTAGTAGTACTCCTCAACCAATGGCTAGGATTGTGCCTACACAAATCTAATTTAATGGTTACAAATGAGTTTGTAGAATTATCTCAAGAAGTCCACACCTAACCCTAATTCTAGAGAACTCCATGAAAATATTTAAAACAAGCTTCTAGAAATTGGGCTTTCTTGTGGCCCAAGAAACTAATAACCCAAATTCAACTGCACTTTTAGATGATTAAGGCCCGAAATATAAAGTAAGTTTATGTTTCAACAAAAGTATCTTGCCTCCTGCAATAAAAGTTGAATAAAAATTTGAAATTTTATCTCTCTATCAAATTCCTATCTCTTCTTCATTCATTTCTTTTTAGTTAATTATAATAATTAAAGTCATCATCTTTATCAAAATATATTTTTGTTATATTTGAATGTGTTCATGGATTGATAGAGAGATATGTCTTTATTTTCATTGTGCTTCCTGGTTTCTACTATCTTTTTTTCTTGTTCTAGGTAATGGATGCAGATACTGCAACTATGGTGGACTTGATGAAGTTTTTACTTTCTTACGCAAGCAAGCATTTTTCTTCTGAGAACTTGTCCAACCATGAACTTGTTGAGCCTTCTGCTCGAAATCTCTTTCGTGAGCTGATCCATGTGTGTTCAAAATCTGATTCTCTACACAATAGCTACCAAGAACAATATGGGCAAACTGCAAGGCCCTTTGGGAAACACACTGAATTGAAAAGAGGTGATTGGATTTGCCCAAGGTATAATTCGCAGCTTAGATGCTATGGCTTTTTTTTTAAAAAAAAATTAGCTTCACATGCATGAACATCTCAAAATAGTGTTTATTAATGATGCTTTTTGGTTCTAAGAATTTCTATGAATCATCCTTAGAATCTGAATTTTTTTTTTCGCTCTAACTATGTGGTCTTCTTTCCTTAACCAGCTTCATGGTTAGATAAAATTCTGAAATCTAATAGACACCTCCTAGTGGGGAAGGTGGCCCCTGAAATATTGTGGGCTATTGAACTCCAAGTAGGATCATTCTGTGTATGATGGCCAAATGAAAATGAGATCTTTCAAGAGTCGGAATCAATAGAATTCTGAGATTTGCACATGCTAAAAGAAGAACCCTATTTTATATATCAACTTTATAAATGATATAAAAATAAAAAAGAAAAAATGATAAAAAATAATTGGTTGTGTTAGTTTTATTTGTCTTATTTTTTTATAGTACATTATGGATGAGGGTATCTTACTTGTGAGCTACCTCAATTCGAGTAGTCTAGTATTTATAGCTGATTCCTATTTGTGATTGTTGAATGAGTTTATCATTATTATTATTATTATTATTGTTTGATTATTACATTTATCATGGTATCAAAGCCATGATTATTGTAAATACCAGGCAAGCAGAAGTTGACATGAATTATGCATTGTAGGCACACAATAGATGTGCACCACAAGTACCCATAGTGCGCAATAGGTGTACAAGGCGCTTAGTGATCCCCAGGGTGCATGAATGTTAAACACTTGGTGCATTGGGTGCAATAGAGATACATAGGTGTGCATGGTGCACAACATGCATGCACAAAAGGTGCACAAGAAAAATAAGGTAGAATTGTGTGCAATAGATTATCAGCGTGATGTGTGACATCAACTCACTATTAGTGTTAATATTTATGTAATACTAATTTATTGTTGGTATTAATATATTTGTATGACATTAACTCATTGTTGATGTCAATTGATGCCAATGCATAGACATATGAGATTTTTTCTGCAATGCCTATATTATAAGAAAAAATATATTAGAGAGAGGTGTTGATTATTTTTAAAGAAGAAATTGAGAACATCACATAGTATTGATAGCGAGAATCTTACAATTCGAGCTATTTGGGGATTTTCAAGATGTTCTCATATCATGACACTTATTAGAGAGGACTATAGAAAATCTTTTCCTAAGATAATATCAAATACTTTTGGTCGTATAAATACTATTATTCTCACGACTTATATTTCTACTTTTGACTCTTGAGTTATAGGCACATGAGCGAACGATCACATTGTAAGTAATCACTCATTATTTATTATTTATTATTTTTGTTTCATTAATATTGTAATAGTAAATGATAAATTATTAAAAATTATTAATTATGATAATATTATAATATTTAATAGTAAATATTGTAATAGTTTTAATTGAGTCTCTATTCATGAGAAAAAGTCATCCCTCAACTATATTTGAACCCATTGATTCACATCATGATGATATTTCATTATAATTATTATATGTATCAATAAGTATAAAATGTATAAACTCGGGAGAGATTGAAATTTTTATAGAAAGGAAATCTCCTTCATATCAGGTGATCTGGTAGCTCCTGTGTTTGCTTTACGTCCCATTGAAGATGAATCAGAAACATGGTGATCGCGTGTCTAATTTTTTTGATCTTGATTTTTTAATTATTTTTTGAAAAAAATAGATGATTTGTACTTAACAACTTATTTCATATATACCATCATACCCATGTCTTCATCATTCTTAAGTTTTTTTTATTGCTTCTCTTATTGATATTAGGATGTTTTTGTCTTTTTTTGAGATTATCTCATACAAGATAGTGCTAGATATTGTTGAAAGAGATAAATATCTTCAACTTCATTGAGATTTAGCAACTCCTATCTTGATCTATAAGAAAGATTATTATTAGTTGTATATGAATATTTTTGCAAAGATCAGCCTAAATGAGGGGGTAAATTGCCCTCAAGTGAAATTTGTTGTGAGAGAGTTTACTCATATATTTGATGTTAATTATCATAATATTTTCTTTCTAATAATTAAGACGATCTTAATATAAATTCGTATATGGTTATCAATTTGTCATAGATAGGTGATGTACTAATTATTTGTGAAAATTGTATTTATTCACATTGACTTTGTGGAAGATGTGTGTATGAAGTTGTCTCTCAAATTTTGAGTTGTATATTCATGTTTGTTTTATAAATTTTACAAGATACTATATGGTTTTATGTAGTTACGAATGGCTTGATTTTAAGGTTTTATTGATTTGTATAAGTGTGTTGTATATTTTTATTTGTATTTTTTAGATGAGCGTATATGATAAATTGATCATGTTGATTTTGTACGTGGATGGATGATATCTTTAGTATTAGAGATGATGAGTTGTGAATTACCTAACGTAAAAAGTATCTGCAGTTTTAATTCTAGACGAATAATCTTGAGTGGTTTACATATTTTTTGGGATAAAGGTGGTCTATTATCTGAGAGATGTTATATTATTATATAAGAGATATACAATAGATATTCTTATTAAAGTTAATCTCTTAGGCTTTCTTCTAATAGATAATCAAATTGAGCCAAATACTATATTCTTGTTAGTTATAATTCTTTCAGCTGACTCTCATATATAGAGAATGATATAAAAGATTATCTCATTAGAATTTATATACAATATATTTAGTCAGTATAATAAGCTATGTGATCACAAATACTTATAATTAGCTATATATCTAAATTCGAGTTGTGCATTTGCTTGCACTTAGATGATGCCTACAAAGATTTTGAAGAGATTTTAACTCTCTTTTTATTCAAACTTGATATTATAAGTATTAACACATTATAGATGAGAGCAACAAACATGTGGGGTGCCTCAATTCAAGTAACTTTATATTTTTAATTGATTTTCATTTGCATATTTTATTTTGTTGTTTATTGAGTGAGTTTTTCGTTATTATTAATGTTATTTGTTTGTTACGTTTATCAAACACAAATAATAAAATAGGTAAAAAAAAGTATTTTCATCACCTTTTTATATTGATACATAAAATTAAACATGCTCTACTTAGGAGTAATAATAGAAATCTTAGGCACTTTTAATATTTTTTTAAAGATATCTATAAGTTGATCTTTTGTTGGTAAGTGAGCAATATAAGTAGATTTGTCATGTATCTTTATTCTTTTTAATAAATTGATATTTAATATCAATATGACTTGACTAGTAAAAACTCAAATTACAAAACACAATAAGAAATAGAAAACTCGATAATATAAATGTACAAGTGGAAACCCTTAAATAAGGGTTATTTAGATTTTGATAGCTTCTAAAATGGGTGTTCTCATTCATAATATAATTTTTCATAGTGCCTTTCACATAGGTTTGATGTGTAGATTGTGGAAGGAAATTTATGGCTTGGAGTGGTCTCCTAGGGAATGATGAATTAGTATATTTTCTTTGATAATTATTATATTTGATCTTATGAGATATATATATATAAAAGATTATTTTCCTTTCTTTCTATGTGGATTAGGAGGTATGTGATTTTTAATTGTATATGTCGATGATATTTTAATTACATGAGATGATCATTTAGGTATATCCTAATTAAAATTATTTCTACAAAGTGAGTTTTAGATAAATAATTCGGGATGCTTGAGATATTATTTTGGTATAAGAGTTGGATACTTAGAGACGCAACCTTTTTTTCTCATAGAAGATACAATTTGAATATTATATCTGACATCAATATGTTAAGATGTGTACGTATTAATTCACTACTTGAACTAGGTATAAATTTATCCATAGATATTGATTTGTCAATTTATTTTATTAGATATATGATGATTATAGGAAAATTAATCTATATGATAATAGTTAAGCTAGATATTACCCATGCTGTTAGTATATTTAGTCATTTTTTAGATTTTTCTATACATATTCATATGAATATAGTATTTAAGATACTCAGATATATAAAAGAGACTCCAAGGCTTGAAATTATATTTAGAGATCATGGGCATGTTCGGATATATGTATATTCTAATTTAATATGGGTTATCACAATTACAGAGATGAGATATATTATAAGTTTCTGAGTTTTTTTTTATAGATAATTATTTTGAGATCAAGTGTATGAACATAGTATAGAACTATGATGTCAACAAGTTGTGCGCCCAAGTAGACTAGCCATTTTTTGGAGGAGTTTTGCCTACTAGTTTGTAGACTGATGATATTTTATTGTAATAGTCATATAATTTAGTACATTATGGCCAACCCAATGTTCAATGAGTGGATGAAGTAATTTGAGATTTATTGGTACTTCATTTAAGAGAAGATTAAGAATGATTCGATTGTGATATCCTGCGCACCTATTAATGATTAGATTATAAATATCTTTACAAAAATTCTTATATAACCACAAATTGCTTTCCTCCCTCTTCTTTTTCGTAAAGATATCTACAAATTGATTTTTTTGTAGGTATATGAGCAAAATAAATAGATTTGTCATGTACCTTTATTCTTTCTAATAAAGTGATATTCAATCACTATATGATATGATTTGCCTAGTAAAAACTCAAGTCACAAAACACAATCACAAATAGAAAACTCGATAATATAATTCTACAAGTGGATGCCCTTAAGCAAGGGTTATTAAGATTGTGGTATCTTACAAACCATGTGCTTTATTCATGATATGACCAAGAGGGGAAAGAAATAAAAATGTAAACTATGACAAACAATTTATAAACTATAATTCTCTCACCCGTGTTGGTGTGTTAATATCTAAAATATCAAGTTTGAAAAAAAATATATATATATTAATATCTTTTCAAGGCCTTCATGAAGATATTCGTTGGTTAATTTGCTGTAGAAACATAAATTATTGTAATAGTCCCATCTTGAGTAGTTTTTATTAGAAAGAAATAATTAATCTCTATGAGATTATGTTTAGAGATCATTAATATAGTTGATTATAGATATATTTTGATTTTAGTTGTATTCCTATGATTATATATAATAGGTTCACCATGGGGTTTTGTGTTTTTTTTTTGTAGGTAACCTTGTTTCCTAGAAGTGAAAGAAATAAATAATTATTTTGTGATCCAATGCAGAGATATAATATATAACTTTGATGTTAGTTACTTGTGAACTCTAGTAGACTAGTCATTTTTGGAGGAGCTTTGCCTATTAGTTCAAAAATTAATGATATTTTTCTGTGACAACTAGATAGCTCGACATATTATGATCAACTCATTATTTTATGAGCAAAAAATATATTGAGATTTATTATAATTTTTCTCATGAGAACATCCAAGATGGTCCAATTGCTATAATCTATCTATTTATCAGTGATCATAATGCATATATTTATCAGTGATCATAATGCATATATCTATCTATTTTTCTCTCTTCTCTCCCTACTCGCAAAGATATGTACAAGTCGATTTTTTGTAGGTATGTGAGCAAAATAAATAGATTTTTCGTGTACCTTTATTTTTTCTAATAAAGTGATATTCAATCTCTATATGATTTGCCCAATAAAAATTCAACTCACAAAACACAATCACAAATTAAAAATTTGATAATATAAATGTACAAGTGGATGCTCTTAAGTAATGGCTATTTGGATTGTGGTAGCTTACAAATTGGGTATTTCCATCCATAATATAACCAAGAGAAAAAAGTAAAAAAATTACAAACTATAACAAATATACTCTCTCAAGTTTGTGCTTGAATATCTAGTACATAAAGTTTGAAAGAAAGAAATATAAGTTAGAGTTTTTTCAATACTTAATTATTGGTTGACCTACTATATAAATGTAAACTAAAATAATAATCTCATCTTGAATTTTTTTCATGAGAAAGTAATAATTAATCTCAATATATTTTATTTTTTTGTGAAATATTATATTGAAGGATATATGTCTCACTGTCTGATTATCATAATAAAAAGTATTGGGAGAAGAAAGTGAGTATCTGATTTTCTTAAGAAAATATCTTATCTAATGTATGTTGCAAGTGGCTGTTGCTATCATCCTAAACTATGCTTCTGTAATAGATTTCAAAATAATTAATTCTCTTATTTTTATAGGATATAAGATTGCATCCCAGAAAAATATAAATACTCTTAGATGATCTTCTCTCAATTTTAAATTAGGATTTAACTCAAATCTAAATATCCGATTAGCTATAAGTGTTAGTGATTTTTGGAAGAAATCTCAAGGCTCAGATTTCTCTACACAACCTCAACATGTGAAGAGATGTGTTTGAGTAAACATGAAATATAAAATTTAGGAAATTTTTAATTATACTGGCTGTATGAATTATACTTGGTATGATGATAATCAGACAAATAAATTTTTCTATGATTTTTTTTTTTGTATGTAGTAAAGTTAACAAAGAGTTGTATATAACAAAAAATTAGTATATAGATTTTAAGACTAATTTCTACGAGACTATTAATCACAAATTGTAATTAATATATCTAGAATATTAAGTTTGAAAAAAAGAAATATAAGCTAAGATTTTTTCAAAACTTACATGAAAATATTTATTAGCTGATCTATTATAGAAACGAAAATTTAGTAGTAATTTTATCTTGAATTTGCTTAATGAGAAAGAAATTATCAATTTTTATATTTTATTTGTTTGTGAAATATTGGATTGAAGACTATGTGTCTTATTGCCTGACTATAATATTAAAGAGTAATGAGGGGGGAAAATGAGTATCTGTTCTTCTTAATAAAATGCTTTGTCCAAAATATATTGTAGGTGGCAATCGCTATCATCTTGAATCCTGTTACTTTACTGTAATCGATTTCAAAATAATTGATGATCCTGTTATTAGAATCTGAATATCCAATTAGCTATGAGTATTTGTGATCTCTAAAAGAAATCTTAATGCTCAAATATTTTTTCATATTACCTCAATATGTGAAGAGATATGTTTGAGTGAACGCGTCATAGAAAATTTAGGAAATTATTTACTATATTGGTTGCATTAATTATAGTTAGTTTTGTGATAATCAAGTAATCAATTTTTCCTTGATTCTATTGTATTATGTAGAGTCAACTGAGATAATCATATTTGACAAAAAATTAGTGCCTGGGTTTTAAGATCAATTTCTTTGTCATAGCATAATCCTTTTCCAGGAGTAGATAATATTTATATCAAGAAAATGAAACATATGCATTTTGTGAGCTAATGGTTTTGATAAGTTGTGTAAAAAATAAAAAATATATATATAGATAAATAAAAAGAGTTATTATTCACTTGGTGATAGTATAGCGAGGAAGAATAGAAAGAACTTGTGGGTTAAAAAAATGTAATCTTGATTAATAAGCAAGGTATTGAACTTGTTAATTATTATTTGAGGAGAAAATTGTACAAATATGGTAGCTAAGAAATAGAAGGAAACAAAAATTACAAAAATATCAGTCGTATATGAGAAGATAATTAAATTTGACTGTGCAATGTTTAATAGGCTTTTAAATTTAAAAGTATGTTAAATAATAGTTCATTTATTCTTGTGTATCAAAAGTTTGTGCAAAATACAAACTACAAAGTGCTACAATGTATGTAATAGACTTGTTTTTGTCTGATGATGATGATGATGATGATAACTTCATTAAGTACATTTTTATTAAGAACTCAATTTGAAAAGATGATCCCAACTTCATAATAATTTCATAATAACAACTCCGAAAAAGCCCTCAATTTGTTGTTGTGTGGGTTAGCAAATATAATTTTTTTTTTTTGGGATTTTTTTTTGTGTTTCTTTTTTTCTCTTTAAGCATAAGTACATACTTGATGTATTGATTCATAATTACATATTAAAAATAAAAAATAATTTTTTTATTTATGTTTGATGATTATAATTATTCTTTGTTTATTATTTTTTTTTATTTTGTTATTTTTTGTTATTTTTTTTATTTTTGTTTATAATTTGATAGGAAATTAAAAATTGGGGCAAGATTGGTCCTGCATGGGATCTGATTTAGAATAAATAAAACTTAGCTAGGGTCAAAGGGGATATTGGACTTGTAAAGTAATTCCTCCTAATTAATTCTTTAGTTATCTCTCTCTCTCTCTCTCTCTGCCAGGTGCAACTTCATGAACTTTGCTAGGAATGCAAAATGCCTTGAATGTGAAGAAGAATCACGGCCAAAGAGGCAAACTGCGGGAAGGGAATGGGAGTGTCCTCAGTTAGCATCATTTCTGAACATCCTTTCGGTTCCTCTGGCTTTCCTTCTCCCCTTCCAGACGTGCTTTCCAAATCTAAGCTGCAACTTGAACTCTCCTTTTCAGGTGCGATTTCTTCAATTACAGCAGGAATATGGTCTGCTTGAGATGTGATTGCAAGCGTCCTGTGCTTAGCAAGACGAGCCGTGAATGTGAAGCAGTCGATGACGACGACAGCAGCAGCAGCAGCAGCAGCAGCAGCAGCAGCAGCATGACGGCTGCCAAGCCGGAGAAGAGAGAAGAGAACCCGAGCGGGATATGCAATAACAGGACGAATTCAGAAAGTTGCGAGCAAAAAGAAACTAGGGATTTGGATTTGTCGGAGGAAGCCAGAACGGAGAGATGGTATAAGCGAATTGCCCAAATTAAGGATGCATCAGGGCTCAGCGAGATACCTGACGAGGACTTCCCCTCGATAATGCCGTTGAGAAAAGGCCATCATAGATTTGTGGGCAGCAGAAGAAGAGCACCTTCTGAGAGAAGATTGATCTCTCTTCACAAAAGAGAGCTTCCACTTGTTAGCTCACGTCAGGCGAAGAAAAATTGATGTCTCCCTATACACTATATGTTGATGTGTGTATGTATATATATATATCAGTTAAGAGTATTTATCATATATATATATATATATATATAATTTATTAATTAATAAAGGAGATCTTTCGAGCATCTTGATATACTAACTTTTGATTTTACAAATAATTTAAGTTTCTAGCAAATTATAAAATGTGAAAATGTGCTTTTTCTAATAATTTAATGGGGCAGTGGATTGTGATTCAAAGTAGAAACTCTATAGTTAAATATAGTTGTCATTATTAAACACTATTAAAAATTTCATTTATTTTAATATTTGTAGATAAAATAATATTTATAATTGGGGGAACTGTGTTTTGAGGTGTTTTCCCAAAAATTTTTAAAAATTAGAAATTAAAATTTTAATATTTGAAAAAAAATTACAAAATATTAAATAAATTAAAATAAGTACACTCAAATTAGTAAGTCCTAAACTATCCACACTGCTCTCTCCTGTCCTCCTTGCCCCTTGCTCGTCTGGCCTCACCCCTTGTTCCACTCCCCCCCGCCTCTCTTCATGAGTTCCTCGAGCTCCACTTCGAGCTCCATGAAGGAGTTTACTGGAGCTCCAACGATGGAGCCCAATAGAGCTCCACGATAGAGCTCGTGGAGACGGGTGGGGGGTGAGGGCAAACTGGCAATGGGAGATGGGCGAGGGCCAGGGCGAGGTCGAGTGAGAGGGGCATGGGAGGGGCGAGGGTAGTTTAGGAATTACAAACTTGAGTGTCCTTATTTTTAATTTATTTATAGTTTTATAACTTTTTTTTCAAATATTTAAAGTAGTTTCAAATTTTTAAAAATTTCTAGGGAATCACCCCATAACATAATTCCCCCTTTATAATTTCTGCCTAATTATTGCTAGACTTATCCTTAGTTATATATTTTTTTATCCGTATTCAAATAGTTTCATACTTTCTAACATGTGTACTAGGAGGTCTGTGTTGGACTTGTACAAACTATCTCAAATAATTCACTATTGTCTTACTATCTGTAAGAGGTATTTAAATTTTTTTTATTAATTTAATTTTAAATTTTATCATTCCTAGTTTTATTACATGTATATTATATCATCCTTATTTATGTTACTTTTATTATTTAAATATATTATGTTTCAAGTTGATCAACATTTACTTTCTTACAATATGATTGGTATTATAGTTGTTCTAAATAATTTTTCTTTTAATTTATTTGGTACTTGTCTATCACAAATAAAAAGTATAATATAACTTTTCGTATGGTTCATCTAACCTTAATCGCATGTGATACATAATCATTAATATTTTTGTCTTTACTTAATATATAGTTTGTGTACTTGAAATTATTAATATTTGGTATATCTTGATTTCTTATTTTGATCATTATATTATTATCATTCTTAACATGATTAAACTTATATTTCAAATACTTTATCTTGCAATGATTAATCATAAATCTTTTCGAGTTAATTTTAATTCTTCTTCAGTCTTATCAAAGAACAATAAGTAATGTAAAAAATATAAAGATTGAGTGATAATTCTTGGTGCAATCCTACACATAATTGCACAAATAATATTCTCTCAAACACTTGATGAATTACACATGAATACCACATAAACCATACAAAAAACATTACAGAAACTCTACATGAATCCAATAATTCTCATAAATATAAGAATAATAAAGCAAATTACACATCTTACAAAAAATTACAAAGACTTATAGTAGTTCTATAATATTAGTTTTGAATGAGAGATCTAGAAGAAAGTAAAATACTTGAACAAAAACAAGAAAATAGAATGAGTTTCCATTTTCTCCACTCTCACGCACACATGTGGATGCACAAAATGCGACGAATTCTCATTTTCACTTACGAATTCTCAAAAATGGCAAGATCTCATTTAGTTTTCAGAAAAGTCACCATATGTGACTTATTCTTGTGGTGCGTGGAGTGTCTCTTCCCTCTTGTTTTTTTTTCCTTCATTAATGTGTATCTTGTGTCTAGTATCCCTTCGTTTTAGTGGGTTTTATCATAAAGAAAAATAGTAGTTTAAATTTTTAAGTGTTTTGTGCACACCATTTAGATGACATCGCCCAATTTCATTTAATTTATAAAATTAAAACAAACCAAAATAAATCAAACAAATCAAAAATAAGCCACACAACAACAACAAAAATACATATTTTGGTCTGTCCAAAATCAGACATACCCCACAATCTTTCCATCTATCATATTTGGGCAGTCCGAGACATGTTCTTAGTTTGGGTTTAGTGAATATAAGTTATAGAATATTTTATAGGCTATAAAATCAATGTTAACAATTTCTCACTAAACATTTACCTGATCCGAGTTAGTCATGGCTTGGGTAATATAGAGTAAATTTATATTTCTGCCTCTCGTTATAGTCGGTGATCATTTAGACAAATTATATTATATTTCCTTGAACTTCCCCACATGACTCTGAGCTGCATAGACTCATGTATTGTCCAATACTCTTTTGGACAATAAGTTCATTCAAACTTTCAGGGTATATTGGATATTCTTAATAAATAATCAGTATCCTATATTCATATATAGACAAACATTATCAATGCTCAATATTTTTAACATTCTTCCTTCGCCCAACCCCATAGTCACCGGACAAAAATGTTACAAGCCTATCTGGGTTCGGTGTGATGTGTAAGGTTGCAACCGAACCTGCTACTTAGTCACTTTCGCATTGTCTCATCGTGAGAGAGGCTTTGAAATATAATTTCTTGCACTTGGCCACATCCATTTTCTTGCTTTGGATCACCGAAAGTCGGTTCAAGCATATCCTTCATTATTAAAAGATTAATCATTTTTATTTTCTATATTAAATAGTTAGAAGGTTCCAATCTAATTATACCAGGCAAATTATTTTTTTCATCCATCCCAAAGAAATAATCCAACTTTTAACAATAAAAATATCATAGATACCAAAAATCCTCTATCCAATTTTAATTGTTGGGGTTAACTGATATACAACCTAAAAAACTAAGAATAGTCTTGAAGCAAATACTCAATACAACAATTAGATTAGTTTAGTATTTTTAATCTTTTTAAAACTTTTTAAAATTTTATTAGAAAAGTTACCTAGATGCATAATCGATTCAAAAATTTTTTGAGCTTCCAAAATTTTCTATCAAAATTATATAAATATATATATTTCAAACTGTATGAAATATAAATATACACTTATATAATTCTGCTTGAATTTATATAAATAGCAAATCATCATAATTTCACACAATCACAGTATATATTCTACCCCTAAAACCGGTATGATATTTATACAATTAAAACATAATTACAGAAATGTCCAAAAGTTCAAAATGACATAAATCAAGTGAAATGTATATATAAAATAAAATACCTTTTAAATTGTGTTTTAATTTTTAGTTCGGAATTCTTGAAGAATTTTGAGCTCCACTATCATAGCACGAGCACAACACAATCATAACACATAATAACTTGAATAACCTTCTCCCATATATCTCATGAATTATGCATGAACATCACACAAATCTCATAAGAATTTGATATAAACTCAACATGAATCCAACTAGCCTTGTAAACAGAAGAATAAGAAAATAAATTATACCTCGTTCACAATATTCCAAAGGCTTATAAAAGTTCATTAATATTAGTTTTGAATAAGAGATCTAGAGAAAAATACAACACTTAAAAAAAAAAAAGAAAAAAAATGTAATGAATTTTTATTTGGGAGAATTATGTTTTGGGGTGTTTCCCCATAAAATTTTGAGATTAGAAACTAAAATTTTTATATTTTTTAAAAAGTCACAAAGCTAAAAATAAATTAAAAATAAGTGCACCCAAAGGTACGTACCAAGCTACACTCGCCCTCGCCCTGCCCACGCCCTCGCCCTCACTTGACGCCGAGCTTTTGGTACTCGATGGTGAGCTTCGGAAGCTTGACGGTGAATCCCGATTTTTGACGGCAAGTTCCGGGAGCTCGATGCCGAGCTCCTGGTGCTCGAAGGAGCTCAACGCCGAGCTCCTGGTACTCAATGGAGCTCTCAGTTGAGCTCCTTCAAGCTACAGAAGCTCGACGTCGGGCGAGGGCGAGGGCGGTGGCGAGGGCGTGGGTGAGGGCAACTTGGTACTTACGAATTTGGGTGTACTTATTTTTAATTTATTTTTAGTTTTATGACTTTTTTTAAAATATCAAAATTTTAGTTTCTAAATCTTAAAAATTTCTAGGAAAACATCTCAAAATATAATTCTCCATTTTTATTTTCATGCTTGGTACTCACACACACACATGGAGGAACAAAACGGGAAGAATTCCCATTTTCATGCTTGCATAGTTCACGCAAAAATAGGAAGATCCCATTTCAGTTTTTAGAAAAATCAACACGCGTGGCCCTTCTATGTTCTTCACGGAGTGCCCCTTCCCTCTTGTTTTTTTCCTTCCTTAAAGCAAGAGTATTTTGTCTAGTATCTCTTCGTTTCAACAATTTTTATGAGAAAGAAAAACAATTATTTTAATTTTTTTTTTTGTGCATACAATCTAGAAAGAAAAATAACCATTTTAAGATAAAACAACACAAACCAAACTAACAAAAAACAAATCGCATAACAATTAAAATACATATATTTTGGTTTGCCCAAAACCAGGCAAACTCAATACTATGTGCAACAAATGAGATACCCTTGATGATATAATTGTTTCAACAAAGTACTCAAAATATTCTCCAGTCATTAAAGATGATCACCCATGCTAAGACACAACTAGTGAACTTCATCTTGTTAAAATTTCATACCACTCTCTAATCATTTTCATTGTCATATGATACCAAAGTTAGGTTTCAATTATGTTAAAATGCCAACTTAGGAATTTTTGAATTTCTTTGTGTGAAATACTAGTCATAATTTTGAATTAAAAATTTGAACTTCCTTTTTTCACCAAAACAAACTAAATATATAGGGTTTCATATTTATTTGTCATCATACTTAAATAGTCATCTACTCCCTTGAGATCCTTCGATGTGGGTGGTATCATTCCATATTCCTTGAGAAACCAGATTTCCACATATGGCTCTCACTCCGGACTCTTCACAACACCAAGTAGCCCTTTTTCCTTTTGGGATGACTTTCACTCCAAACTTTATAAAGCACTATCTCTCAATGAAAGTAACAATAATAGGTACCCAAGCCCAATGTTCTAACTCTGCCCAAAAGCTAGTTCAAAGGTGAAGGTTTTTTTAAATTATTCTTAAATATCCATATGCCTCCTTATGATCTTTTGATATGGATCATATCATGCTATATTTCCCGAGAAATCGGATGTCCACAGATTGCTCTCACTCTGGACTCTTCGCGACACCATGTAGCCATCTTCCCTTTTGGGAAGGCTCTCACTTTGGGCTTTATCAAGCTCTAGGCATCTTTTTTTCACTATGCACAGGCTCTCAATGAAAGTACTAATGATAGGTACCCAAGCCTAAGACTCTAATTTCACCCAAAAGCTAGCTCAAAGGTAGAGGTTTGTCATTATACTTAAATACTCATTTACCCCCTTGGGATCCTTCGACGTGAATCATATCAGAAACATAGAACTCTTCTTAGGAATCTTATAGATTATTGTAATTGAATGATTTTGGACAGTCCTATACAAACTAGTAGGATGCTTGAGTTATTTTTCTAATGAGCCTAAGGTAGGACAAAACTACTTTTCAGACATTAATACTAGTTGGTGTCTCATGTCAGTTATGCCTTTGCATTAATAATCAATGCCCATGTTAGATGGTATTAATATAAAAAATGTAGTTCATGTTTATGTGGAGACACCCTTGTGATCTTGGAAGCATTGTGAAATCTTCTCAATGTCATTGTATGTAATCAATTAAGTCTCACTTTAAGTAGCATTGGGTGGCCACCATTTACATTATGTAGAAGTTGTATGAATGTAATTAATAATTTTTATCAAATCTTACAAAAAAAAAGTGTATGAAGGTGGGTTGTTATTTGTAGATTTTATGCCACATTTAGACACATATAAGTTTGTGTTTATCCAATTACTTTGGTATTGATGGTTCTACTTGTGCTTGTCAATCATGATGCTTTTATTAACTCATGCTTGTCTCTAATGATTATGTTTTCATACAATAGAGATTGTTCTACATAACTATGAAAAACAAATTGTAAGTTAAAAAATATTTTTTGTGAATGTCATGTTTTTATCAATGTAATCTATGTATAAGGTAGTTACATTGCCAATTGAATGAAACTAGCTAAAAGAAATTGAATGCCAATGATAATCTTATAATTCAAGCCTATTACATGGAATTAAATGTTAACATAATCATCTATATGCAATTATGCCAATTAATTTGATGATTATGGCAAATAAATAATCTCATTGATTTTTATATTTGTGCTTACAATAATTTAAAATTTCATTGATTTGTGTCACTCATTATTATCACTTGAAAAAAAATTAATCACCATCAAATTATGAGACAAGTGGAACTCTAACATTTCATGATCATGCACTTGAAACTTATCTTTATTAAGATGAGCAACATCAATTGATGGACAATTTTTTGTATACACTAAAATCAATGAACTCCTTTAAGAGTAGAAGTTGCATAGTTATCAAATATATTCACTTTTACATTAAGTGGTCCAAGAGGTATTGGTAAAGAAACTAAACAATAAGAAAAATGATATCTTGGGCACTATATTTTTTACTGACCATGCAACAAAGTAAATCTCGCAAGCTATGATTAATCACAATATATGTTTGTTAGTATGTGAAAAGAAAATTGAGTAGTTCTTCAATGTGGTACCTAATATTCTTCATGAAGTCTTCAAAAGATAACTAGTAAGCTCGACATATGAGTTGGGAACAATAAAAGAAAATGAGTAATGTCATCAAAACGATTTTTGTATGTAGTATGATAATATATAAAGTATTTTTCATCCTAATACATGTGATAAAATGGAGAGAAAATCATGTTTCTTATTAAACATTGGACACCATAGGAAAACTTTCATGGAGTATGTAGAGTTTATAATTCATTGTTCTATATTTCTTTGTATTTCAAAAATGGAAAGTGTTGTATATGTAATTTATTTTTTTGATAATCTGTTTGTATAACTAAATATTTCTGTTTTAATATTTTAATGTAAGTGTAAGAAATGAAATATTAAGAGGCCGTAGATGTATTAGTAGCACAATAATGGAGGTCCCACTGTCCGATTAGCGGGCCGAAATTTTGGAGCAAAGCCCTACCCGTCCCATGATCCGACCTACTCCGGATAAATGAACTGAGAGAATTTTTATTATAAAATATTTTGTAATTTTAATTTTGGGTTACTATTTTTGGACCTGGGAATTGTTCGCTTTCTTCCTCTCTTTCTGCGTAATTTATCGTGATTGTTATGTGCTGCATACTATAAGATGGTTTTTTTTGTTGGTTTAATCTGTAACGCATTAGCATTTTCTAGTGGATGTAGCTAGTCGTACTAAGCAACTAGCGAACCACGTTATTTCTGGTGTTTTATTTCTCATTTTTTGATTCTGTCGTGGTTGAATTGCTGGATTGGATATATATTGCTTATTTTCTGTTGTTCTTGTTGTTTTCTGTATCTTAATATCATCAACGTGGAAGCGCAAATGCCCAACAGAAAGTGTGAACTTGAATACTATTCACATATTAGTCTTTTCTAAGGAAGATTTTGTTCCTTCTTAAAATTGATTCTACCATAAAATAGTGATTTTGTTCCTTCTTAAATGTCCATCCAACTTTCTAGCATGAAATTTCCATTCCAAAAAGTCCCTTGAAAAAGTTTGTAAAATAGATAATCTAATGACTTGAAAAAGTAGCATGACTGGGAGTATATAGAGTATCATTGTCGATAAGAACAAAAATAAAATCTTGAAGACATAAAACTCACTTAGTAACTATGTATGCATTATGCCATTTAATTCATAGTTGGAGAATGAGTTGTTAAGTGTTTAGTGTCCATAATAAATAACAAATTATTTTGACAATATCTAAAAATGCCAATGATAATAAATTAGACTTTTGGATAATTTTTTTTAATATGAGTTGAGTATTTCTAGTTGGCCTTGTTTAGTTGCTCATTCAACATATGGTAGATTCATAAGATTGAATACTACTTATGCTTACTTTTCTTCCATTACAAGAAACCTCAAACAAATTGAGCATATTTAGATATCTCAAAAAATGAGGCAATGGTTATCTTCTTAATTTCAAGGAAAGCCTTATGGGCAATAAGGATCCATTAAAACTTATATTTCTTCATGTACTAGACAATCAAGATGAAAATGGTGCTAGGCTTACAAATTAATTTTATAGAAATAGAAGCTAAATCAAGAAAACTATATAAACTTCAGTGAAAGTCCTAAATTTGGCCATCTCTCTATTAAACTTAACTTTATCAAGATCAACAAAAATTCTTTTAGAAGATATAATACACTACGAAAAAGTAATTTAAGTTGCATTAAAGAATCACATACCAATATCTTTTAAGATTGGTATGTCATTTTATTTCTATAAGAACATACACTACTTGAAGGAGATGTTATAGGCTTGTTGCATCTTTCTCTTGGTAAGTATACCATCAGAGTATATAACAAAGAATTTAATCTATAGTAGAGAGAAAAATATAGATCAATCCTCTCATAAAAATGCTTTGTGCATTGTACATTACCAAAATCATTACTAATCTATCTAATATTTATATTCAGTTTTGAACTTTATTTTTTACTCATCTCCAACTTGAATCCTAATTATGTGATATTTTCTCAGTAGATTAGCTTTTGGGAACTTGAACACCTTCTAATTCAATTAGTAAAATTAGAGTAGCATAGAAATACTATATTTGACAAAGATCTTATTATTAACTACTATCTATCTTTCTTATATTATAATGATACAAGAAATACACAATGATTGGTTCAATCATGGATAAAGACTTTCTGAAAAATATAGTATCTATTTGATTTAGACCACTTAGTTGAGTTCACCATGCATGATATCCATGAACCCTTTCAAGTGGCGAGCTATTAAAGATAGTCTATGTTTGGTTGTGTTAGTAAATAAAAATCAACCTTACTAATAAGGGTAAAAATTGTATCAATTGTAGTTCCTTCACCATCAAAATTACTCATACATGAAAATCCAAATATGTTTTTTGCAATATTATCACGAGAAGAAGACAAAAAATTGGTCTCTAGTTCTAAAATTTATGCAATAGGTATTTTATTGGCTAAAATATTTGAGAATATGATTATATTGTGAAAGGAAACATAGTTAAAAATATGTAACACCCATGGATATGACATCATAATGAAACTCTTTAGCATAATATTTAAAATGAAGAGGTACAAGACAACATTTCTTAGTTGGAAGTGAAATCTCATCTACCCGTGCAGCTCTAAAAAAATTTTGGTTTGTTTAAAACTAAAAATTGAACCTAGCAAGAGCTATTTTAAGTACTACATTAATGGTACAAACTCCATGAATGATAAATTCGGCTTTATCCTTCAATGAAATATAAGTATGAAAATACTAGTGTGCTTTCACGAATGTGGTGGAATTAGAACAAACATGTTTCTCATTAGATAAAAAATGATTAGGGGATACAAATTCGTCTTTCAAAATGTTCAAATTTTTTCTCACAAATACGATAATTCATTGGAGTAAAAAATGCATCTTATCATTAATGAGAGGTTATCAAGAGCTATCAACAAATCATCTTCACAATCTTCAAATTATTCTTTTCCACAATCAAGAATCTTCATGAAAATGATGATAATATAGCATATATTATCCTCAAATGTGACATTGTCAACAAGCTAGAATAAAATGCTATTAAGGCAAGGATTGATTATATACCTTTAGCATCATGATATTGGTGACACCTTTTTTGGAGTAAAGAATTATTTTGGGTGGACGTGTCTTTAGTCCTATATGAATTGGGTGAGCATCTTGATTTGACACCATGATAGTCATGGGAAGGACTAGTCAGGTTGTAGTGCTAGCCCAATCAAATTGATTAAGTTTCCATGTTTGTCAATGGTTAATGGTAGATAAGGATAAGAGCATTTATATGTGAAAAAAATTGAAGGTGCTTATGAAATTCTTAAGCTTATGATATGTATCCACAAGAGAACTTAATGAATGAATAATGTCTTATTTTTTTTTATTTAAACTCTTAACTCATTATAAAACCTATAAATCATGAGCTTAGGTTTTCATTGATGTTACTCCCCAAACACTTATAAAATTTTATGTACTTTGTTGAAATTTTTTTTTATTTCATCTCACTCCAAAGAATGATAGAGAAGCACCTAAGACAATCATTATTAAGTTAAACATTTTGCAAATAAATATAGGTAGATCCCACTAAAGTTATCTTAGTGAAATGAAATGTAATAGGGGGCATTTATTTATTTTCATTTGAAATAGTTCATAATATTCCACAACTAATCCATGAAAGTATTAAGATCTAGTCTATCATCAAATTCAAGGGCATCTATGTTATGATAAATTGATGTGAGTTATTATGTCTACATATGATATCATGGAGGTGTCAAGCATGAGGTGGAGGTTCAAAATAATTTTCTATAGATATCTTTTTATCACCTACATCACATTCTTGATTTATTATTCTTTTTCCTTTCTACATGTTTTTCAAGATTTCTATGAATTGCATAAAATTCATCAAGAAAGAGATCAGTGATTTTGACGATATGCTCAATTGTGTCCTTTAATTTTTTCAAGGAAACTTCAAGTTTTTCAATAGCCATGATGAGAAAAAAAAAATTATGCTCACTCAAAAAAGTATAAAATAACTTAGCAATAAAAATTAAAATTCTTCTAATAATCAAAGTTTTAGAAAAAATTTCAGGATAATAATCATGCAAGGATCAAATAATTCTTTTTTCTAATTTTGACATCCTAGTTAACCTAATGTTTTAGACTTATGTCCAAAACAATATATATTTTCAAATCATAAACTATTTATAAAAAAATAAAGAATCATAATTAGATCTGAAGTCATATTCTATAAATCACATATATTTGTATAGAATTTAAATTTCAATGACATAAATATTACCTCTAGTGTTATCAAAATTACACATCTAGAAAAAAAACATGTCAAATATGATGAGATTTCGATAGTTGAGAAGGCTTGAATTGGTGGTAGCGATGACATAAATATTACTTCTAATAAACAAAGTTTTTTTATGTTATCATAATAAATCTAAACATGTCGCCAAGTTTGAAACTTATTTGTAGTACTCTAACAACCTACCACTTCCATAAACAATACTATTATTTGGTAGTAGACTAAAAATGCTATGAGAAGACATATCATGCTTATAAGTCCCAATTATTAGGCCACCATGATGATCCATTCTTCCAATTCTAGTGGTGGCAATTGCAAAAGAATTAATACAAAGTTCCCAGACAAAAAAAGGAGATATAGGTTACAATGAACATTGACCAAAGTACACTAAACTAAATAGAAATAAAAAATTATATATAATATACAAATTTAGAGTAATGACAAAGGGTGTATGCAACATATTAATATGGTTTATGATGAAAAAATATAAAATACAAATTGTATGCTCAAGAACATGGATATGCTTGGCAAGATAAAAAAATCAATAAAATTATAATCAAAATTGTTTCCCATTGCTGATATCCATCACGTCTTGTCAATAATCAAAATAATATTGTCAAATTGAAAATTATAAATCAAATGCATCATGATATGGAACATATGAGCATACAGATATCAAAGCTCATGGAAAAAAACATTTTATCATGTTTTTAAAATAACCCCACATGATATTCATCATGGGCCATATGCTCGTATGTTCTAGATCAATTAAAATATGAAATGAAGATTCGAGCTTATTTAAATTGTAATAGTGAGAACAAGTTGAGTGTGTTAAATGATACAAATGTAGACATATGAAATTTTGAATAAATGGACTTTGCAACAACCAATTCACAAATATGCATGAGGTATCTTTTTAATACCATATCACCAAGGTGTTTTATTTTTGTCAAAACAATAACTTATGATAGAGCTAGAGAAAACAAAAACAAAAATAAGGTTCTTCATTTTTGAAATAAGTGTTCTTATTTTCTATTTTTAAAACTTTTTTTTATTTCTACTATGCTAACATCATATTATTTTTCTTATGACGATAATGCAACATTTTTATGATATGATGCTGATATTGAATGACATGTACATGTGTCCTCCTAGATGATAGTGGAAGAGGTTATTTCAGGTAGAGTAAGGGTTGGTAACATTTTATTATGCTTTTTGTGAATTATTTTCCCAAAATATATTAAAAGATAAAATTTTAGGTTGCATTTTCTAATTATTTCTATTTTGGTGTATTGAAATATAATTGTTAATATTGTATTTTTCCTACCATTAAAAAAATAACAATGAATGAAAGAAAAAAAAAACAAGGTATGTACAAGATCTAAGAGGACAAATCTGTTGTAGCTCACTCCCCATTGTTTACTATTGTGTTTTTCCTATTTAATTTGAAGCATGGGTTGGAAGGTTTTGAAAACCTTCCAATGGAAAAAATGCATATCAAATAAAATAACACACACTTGTATGTGCACACACACACACACACATACACACGCACAAACATACACATGCATGTGCACACACACACACACATGTGTGTTTGTAAACACATACACACACATGCACGCACGTGCGCGCACACACACACACACACACACACACCCACCCACCAATCAATCAAACTTAAATGCTAACATGCTCAGTGATAAGATAACAAAGAACAAAAAAAAATAAAAAAAAAATCCCAAGGTTTGTGCAAACTCTAAGTTGATTGATCTATTGCAATTCTCTGCAATCACCTGATGTTTGCTTCTAGATATTGGATTATTAAGAAATATGATAATATGATAATTGATATTTTTCACTTGTCTCTAGCATTCACAGTACTTTTTGATCGGGAAAAAAATTAGGTTTTATCTATCTTGGTACACTAGATAATTTTGCATGTATATTAGATTGAGATTTGAATGATTTGAACTTTTATTTTAGTGCATAGTTGGTGATTTATAGGTCAACATTATTTTTCCCATTAGTTGATAGTTTTTCAATATAACATCTTGTTAATTATTTTCATTGTGCTTCTTTGTGTGTGTGTGTGTGTGTGTGTGTGTGTGTGCGTGTGTTTGTCAATTAGTTTTGGCAATGGGAGCACTATAGTGTAATTTTTTGTGTGTAGAATTGTGAAATTGTATGATAGTATGTCTTTTGTCACGTAATGCATGCAATATTTGTGTATGTTTTGACATGTACAATTTAAGTATAGGAAAATATTATGTTTGTATACATTGAGGACGTGATTGGGAAAACATTACTATGTATATTATTGTAATGTGTAAGTGTAGAGAAAAAGAATTGGGTGCACCCTATTCATTATTTCTAGTAATTTACATATCTTTTGGTAAGAAACTAAATACCCTTTTCACTCACATAATTAAGTCTTCAATGTTAGAGATTAATATTATCTTTTTGATCCACAATATTTTATTAATCTTTATATAGACTCATTGGCATAAAACATACTCACATTCTGGTCTCTACAACAACTATCGACTTAGCTAGTTTTCACTAGCTATGATCAAAATGACTTAATAACCTACTTGATTTAGAAGACCTGCAGAGATTAAGTTTAGACAAATGTCTAGAACATGACAGACATATCTCATCATTAACTAATATTTGGTCTCTATCTCCATGCATATCTCTCCAATATCTATGATCCTAGAGATCTCATTGTTGTCTATCTTGTTTATATCATGCTTGTTATGTGTGTATGTATAAAAATAGTCAACTTGAAGAGTGGAATGAAAATAAATAGTTGAATAAATTATCTTAGTCACCAATCTAACTTATCAAGTTGGTAGAGGTAGAATCACAAACAAGAACATCACTTTCAATAACAAAAGTATTCTTTCTTCCTCACTCAACATGTTGTTCATAATTATATTTATAGTTCAGACATCATATGAGACTGATTTACTCAAGAACATCACTAAGGTTTCCCAAGTATCATGAATTAAACTAATAAAGCATCAAAGCTTGCAACACATATCCTATGTGCATCTTCATACATGCAAGATACTTAATGAGCCATCAATAGACATTCATGTGCCTAGCCATGGCACTCCTATCATGATACTTCATATTCACTAAATAACTCAAGATCAATGTCTTATTTTAAGATAAACATTTTTTATATGTGGACACCTAACTTTTTCCATTAATGTCCACTCTCATCTACTTATAGAAACGTAAAAATGTGCCAACTTCAACCCACTAACTAATGGTGAAAGCAACCTTGAAGTGTACCATATCTAATCTTCATCAATCAAACTCAAGTTTTAGCATGCTTCAAATCAAGAGATGCAAATCCTTGTCTGCCATAAACTATGAAATCTTTCACTTCCAATTCATGAAAATTGTTGAGTTTAACTTTAAATGCACCAAAATATTAAATCTATTCATGTTTCTGATAAACCAACCATTTTTATTTTTTGATATATCAAGTTTAACTTTATATCAAGATTCTATGATACTTTATCGAAAGCTTTATATCAAGTTTAACATTATTTACTGGGAATGTATGATATTCTCTATAATGAATGTTCCTTTGATGAATGTTGCTTGCTCATGAAAAATTAGTTTTTGCAGTATTATTTCTTGCCTTCTTGATAATATTTTGAGATTTGTTTGTTTGTTATATTATAAGGCTAATAGGCCATAAGTCTTTATATGCTTGTACATTCTATGCTGTCAAGATTAGAACTAATGAAGTGCTTTTCTATGATCTCGGAATTTTGAAACTACGAAAAAAAAATTTATCATTTTAACCATATCAATTTTTATAATGCTCCAACAATGTTGATAAAATGATGTAGCAAAATCATCTAGACCAACCACACTTATGTTGTCCTAGCTAAAAATAAGAGCTTTAATTTCTTCATCAAGAGGGAAGGATGTAATATATATATATATATATTCTTTGGATATCATTTTTGGGATCTGATGTAAAATCTCAGGGAATTCCTTTTTTAGTTTCTTTTTGAAGAAAAAGTTAGAAAATTTCTAGTATTAGTTTCTACATTTCATCATCTTGTTCAACCCATTGTCTTTCCCTCTTTCTTTTTCATATTATGTATATTTTTTCTTCTTTTGATTTGAATTTTCGTTTGATATAAGGAAGTGTTTCTCTCTCCCTCTTTTAACCATTTGATATTTGATTTCTACATCAAACATCTTTCATCCATCTTAAACCTCAACGTTAATTGAGCTTGGGCTAAGTTGAGTTCTCTTTGACAAGTGTCATTATCATGCTTTTCCATATCTATTCCTTTCAAGAGTACTATATCATTTGCCTCCAACACCTTTGTATTCACATTTCCAAATTGTTGTGTTACATTTTTAAAGACTCTTTTTTAGCCCCTTAATTTATTGGGAAATCACTTGAACCAGCTTTTCATTTAATGACTCCAAAGAATTTTTAATTATTTGATTGACTTCCCTATGAAGCTTCAACATTCTTTGAACATTGAAGTGTGGTCATATTTATTTAAAGGATAAATGGATTGAAATGAGAAGTGAATCATGGTCAGAATATGTTCTATTGGGGTGGATTATAAGGTATTTATCCTAGAACAATTTAAAAGGATTTGGTCTAGTCTTGTCCACATCTTTCCTTTAGTTTTTCTATTGCTGAACCAATCATATTTTGGGCCTATATATTCAAAATCCATTAACTTACATCAACAAATAGATTGATTAAATTGTTTGGATGCTATTTTTCCATTCATTTTCCTCCCAATTTGTCATATGAGTTTCATGTCACATTAAAATCTCTCTTATTATACATGCTTTGATGAGTCTAGCTATTTCTTTCATATCTTTCAAAAGAAGTGTTATTTCTTTCTTGCTACATTTTTTGCTTTGACATTTTTTGCTTTGACATTTTTTGCTGAAATAATAAAATCTTCTTAAGTTGGAGGAATTTTAATTGGTAAAATTATTATTTGGTTTGTTTTCCCAAAATGATAGCTTCCATTGAATCTTACAAAAATACCCATATATTGCTTGTTAAGTTAGAATAACACTTAAAAAATTATAGCTTCTCATTATAAGAAAGATATTTGAGTAGGATTCAACATCGATTCCAAGACCACTAGTATTACAAATTTGTGTAGTGTTTTAAGCTATAAAAGTCTTTGAATTGATGAGGGGTTTGTAATTCTCCTTATGTTCCAAAGGATGCAATTTATTATTTGGAAGCTTGGCTTGAGATATTGTGATACATATAAGTATGTCATGGCATAGCCATGATTATTTTGTAAGAAACATTTGTTATACTATAATTACACAAATTTCCTTTCCATGGGTGTGAGACCTTTAAAGTAGGAGACTGACATCCAACACTTGTAACCATGGATCTAGTAGAAGTTAAATAGGTCCCTAAACTTTTTATAAACCAAAAATAAACTTTCATTTTTGCTCTAAAAAAACGATAAATATTCCTTTTCATTCGTCGGACCGAATGGTAATGGGTGGAAAAAATAATTCAAAAAAATTTCAATACTTGTTTTGCTCCATTTCTCTATGAATCTATGCTCAAATTGTAGAGTCAAACCTTAACTTTGTCTTAATAAAACCAAGTGAGTCTTAACTTAGAAGTCTCAAGTTGAGTAGAATATATTTATTGTATCTTCAAACACATGCATGTGCAGATAAGGGTTTTAACTCTCAATCCCCCGATATTCAAGAATTATAGCTAACAAATAATATTTTATCTTTACGTACTGTGTAGTAGGTGGAAACATGACACTTGTTGGTGTAGTTCCATGTGTGAGATGTAAAGGGTATCCGTTAACCATGCTGATTGGTTTGGCATATTGTCTCAAATAGAATAAGTTATAAGATTGTCCCATGGTGAGTGTGGAAGGGTATCAAACAATTCCACAAACAAAGTCTCAAACAATTTAAATCTATCAATTTTTTTTCTTGTGCATCTATTCATGCAATATTGCTATGTTATATTTTTTTTAACAATGAAAATTATTTAGTTACAAAGTGAACTAAAATAAATAAAATATAATTAAGAGAAAGGGATACTAACCTAGTATGTAGCATAAGTATGAACGTAGCTGCTTTGAGTTGCATTTGTGATTGTGACATGTTGAACTCCTCTATATTGTCACCAAAATCTTACTTGCTCACTTCCAAGTGCACGAATTTGATGAAAATATAGACCTAAGAGTACAATGCAAACTATGTAGTC
Organism: Sapria himalayana; assembly: GCA_029783825.1. Taxonomy (NCBI): domain Eukaryota; kingdom Viridiplantae; phylum Streptophyta; class Magnoliopsida; order Malpighiales; family Rafflesiaceae; genus Sapria; species Sapria himalayana. The sequence continues at coordinate 8,675,889 of JAREIK010000801.1, read as the reverse complement.
AAAATTGTCAAACATTACATGCAGGTGAAGGGTGACAGGGTGATAACATGATAGGGTGAACTTATATTCCAATATAGTATTATGCGTAATAATTTATAAATATAAGATGTGAGATTATTTTTAATAGACTAGCAAAAATCAAATTAGACCGATTGAAGTCAAGAACATTACATGCAGGTGAATATGCAAATAGAATAACAATCAAAAACTAGATTATTTTAAACTCAAAAATTCTCAATTTTATAAATATAATATATTATGCTATATGATATGAAGAACATGGTTAGATATATTTAAAGTTAAAAAATATGATACAATAAAGAATTAATTGGAGAAGAATAAGCTAACAATCTAAATGGTTATAAAATAGAATCACATGCAAAATCAAACCATCACACAAGATACACACACCCCTACCCCTATCAATAGATTTAGTTATACCTATTGAGATTCCTCGAGTTTATGATAATTTAAATTGCACATATACCACAAAAATCCAATAACTAAAAATCACATGAACAGCAAAGAAAAATACAACCAAAAAACACAACTAAGTCTTTTATTTCAGAAAATAGAATCGGGAAAGAGTAACAGAATGTATTTATGTGTTTTATAAAGCAAGAAAGGAGAGATATCTATCTTGAGTTATTTTTTCCTATGTTCCAAAGAGCACTAGTGCAAGATAGGTGCTCTCTATGATTTTGCTTCTATATTCCAAAAAGAACCATAGCAATAGCACGAGAGATATGTACTCTTTCTTTTCTTTTTGTTGTCACGTGTATTTTTTTATGTATTTACTATTTTTTTTTCATTTTTATGTTCTACAGATCTCCAATGATAATTTGCATGAGCATTTTCCTATAAAAATATTTTTTTACTTTCTATCCGATTTTCACCACACAATCCAAAAAATAAATACTATAGCATATATGTCACAAAAATCATTCTTTATTCTAAAATATTCCACCTGCACATGCCAAAAATATATTACATGTAATAGTAAATGCAATAAAATCAATATAATACAATAATAATTGAAAATTTCTTAACCCAGTATTAATAAAATAAACCAAATTAAAATAAATCAAACAAAGTAAATCATACTTAGCTTGATCGAACTTGTCTTTCAACTTGGGCCTTGGGGCACTCCCTACACTAACTACTAATAAAAAAAATAAAATATAAAATTAAGTATTAATCATAGACTATCCATTATAAACTTCATTGATATACAAGTAATGAAATAGTCATTGTGATGCTTAATAAAAGTTGGATGTCAAAGCTTTAAAATTATTTAAAATATTCCTATGTGTCCTGTAAATTTAAAATAATATGTTATAAAAAATGGTTCCCATATCTCGGTCAATATTTTGAAAAAAAAAAACATATAACTTCAATATTTAATAAAAATTATAACAAAATGTTGGGCGATATGTTGCATAATTTATTTTTACTTTAATTGCATAATTTATTTTTACTTTATATAGTTGCTTATGTGTCAACATTCTTGTATGTTTTTTGGATCATTGTATATGATATTTTTTATAATGCCCAAGGGCATTAGTTCATGATAAGACTCTTGGGTGACATTTTGTTTAATGTGAGCCTTTTTAGATATGTTTTACTCTATATATGCCTTTTAGGGATTTACTTTTGAGTAAAATATTAACAAAAAAAAAATCTATAATTTCAATATTTTATAAAAATTGTAACAAAACGTAAAATATTTACATTTTGATACACCCAAAATCAAAAACCTGACTTTACCCCACACAACACATCATCATTTATATAAAAAAAATAATTTTTAAATTTTAAAATTGCAATTTTTGATATTTGAAATTTCTATTCAAATTTGAAAAGACATTTTGTGGTTTTAATTTTTTTAAGTATAAAACTTTATATATATATATATATATACTTATAAATATATACCTATAAATAAATAAATAAATAAACACATATATATTTATAAGTTTATTTATTTATATAAGTTTTAATTTATTAAATAATTATGCTCTACTTTTAATTTAGTGATTGATAGTTTTGATGGTAATAGTAGTTTCTCTGTCATTTTATCCTCTATCTTAATATTTGAATACAATTCATATCAAACTCTTTAATGTTTTCTAGTACTTATAAAATAAATGTGAGATTGTTTCTTCATTAAAGCAATTAATATACTTTGATATAATAAAACCTTTGTGTTTTAGAATATCTTTCATCAGTATAAATTTATTTAGTAGTCTCCATCCTAGAAAAAAGATTTTTTAAGAAATATTATGGTGTCATATCATTTTTAAGTTTTATATTTTACACCTTTATTACAAGCTAGCTCTCAAGCCAACTTAAATGTAAAACTTCTTCCTTTATTTGCCGACCAAATTGATCTATCTCATATTCCCATGGGTGTACTAATAATTTGCTCCATGATTTTTTGGGGGAGAATATTTTGTAGTTTTTAATATCTTATTTATCTCCTTCATAAAATTCCTTAAATTGGGTATTTAGAACCTCACGTTTTATTTGGAAGCAAATTTTTTTTTATCTCTCACCCATCTATCACACTAGAAGGAGATACCCCCTTGGCATAAATTTCATCCTATATATTCTTCCATTCTAAGGTTTTCCTTTTTAATCCTTCTCCAAAGATGAGTATTATTACTGTGTGCTTTTATTTTAGGAAAACACTACATGTAACATCAACTTTTTAAGAAGTTTTTGAGTTAAGGATTCATTGGTATAAAACTTCCACTAAAGTTTGATTTGTGTAGCCTTTTTATCTTTCTTTTATACAAATGTCAACCCAAGTATGTGATAATAAGTTCATTCTTTTTCATTCCTAGTAAGTCCAAAATTCCTTGTTCTCTTTTGACACTCATTTTCTTTATACAATAGTAACTACTTTTTGGAGATGTATATGTTGTTTTGATACTTTCTCGTATTGCTAAAGGGTTTCTGTAATTTCCTTGAGTGAATTACTCATCCTATTAAAAATATGATAGTGTCATCAATATAAGCTAAGTGACATATTGTAACTTGGCTCTCAGTCATATATATTGCTCTTGGAGTGTTTTCGTAAAGCTTATTTAATTTTTTTTGAAAGCTATTAAGCCATGGAGGATAATAGTTCCCCTTGTCGTAGTCCTCAACTAGAATGAAAATGCCTGAGGTTTCTCCTATTATTAGTATACAGAGAAAATTATTCTTATTGAACTTCACCGGTGATGAAGTTCAATTTCATTATTCTTCTTTCTTACTTTAAAAATGCTTGGTAAATATCTACTAAACATTCCAGCATGACAAACATGTGAGCATCACCTTTGCATATAACTTTCCTAATAATTTTTTATCATTTCTATAATAATTATTCTTATTGTTCCTGGGATGTCTATTTTCTATTATAAATTTAGAGAAAATTATGACAAGATATCTCAATTTAAAGAAAAAACACATCAAAACAAAAATTATTTAATTCTTGATCTCCTAAAAAAGTAAAACTCCTAAATACCCTTACTCCTCCATACTATTATTAAAAAATAATAAAAATTACTTTTCTTTGCCCCAAAACTGTTATATGTATCCAATTATGTGTTTAATGATAACCTTGTGTGTGTGTGTGTGTGTGTGTAAGTATACATATACTAGCATATATGTGTTAATAAACATATAAATGAACATTGTATACATATACTATATATATATATATTTTTTATAGGTATATTTATACATGAAAAATATATACATTAATAAACGTATAAACATATTAATTTATGTCTTTATTAAAATATGGTGTACCATAGACATGTATAAACATGTATATTGTATACATATATAGTATGTGAGTGTGTTTATAGGTATAGATATGTTTATACATAGATAGTGTATATTTTCATAACATATATGCAAGCATATTTTTTATGTTTATGCATAAGCATAAGTGCTTAAAAGTATATGTTTATCCATATGCATTTTGACGTATACATTTACATGTAAACATATAAATTTTTTAACGTGTATGTTTTTACGTATGCATTTATATATGTATAAATATGGTTATCATTCTATATTTTTCGTATAAACATATATGCCTTTTATGTTTCAAAAAGTATGAATTTGGTATCCCTGGTTACGTATCTGGGTTGTTTTGTTTCAAAATGATAAAACCATAAAAAATGAGATAAATATTAAAAAATGAGATAAATTTTTAAAAATGGAACTTTTTATCTTAGTATATTTTTTAAACTAAATCCCTAAACACCCAACCCACGAAACCACTAAACCTTTAAAATCTTAAACCCCAAAACTGCTAAACTCATAAACACATAACCTTCAAAACCTCTAAATTTCTAAACCTCTAAACTTCTAACCCCTTAATTCTCTAAATTTCTAAACCCATAAATCCATAAACCACTAAACTCCTGAATCCCTAAATTGCTAAACCCCTAAACACATAAACTCCTAAATACCTAAACCTCAAAACTCCAAAACCTCTAACCTCGTAAACCCATTAACTTCTAAACCTTTTAAATACCTAAACCCATAAACCCCTAATTCCATAAACCTAAAACCTTAACTCTAAACCTTTTTTTTTTGTCATACTAATAATATTAAAAATTATATTTATCTATATTTTTTCTAACAAATAATAATATTTATAAGTTCATTTTAACTAGAATATTAATTATAAAATTTAGATTGAGTGAAATAAATATAATTTAAAAAAAAGTATCATTTAGAGGCTATATAATCTTAAGAAAATAAGTAAAAATTTAAAAATCAAAAATTATTATTTAGTAATATATGAAATTTAAATTTTAAATCATTTTAAAAATTCTAAATATATTTAAATAATTTTTTTATCTCTTTTATATAATTTTATTAATTTATTTTTTTGTCATTATTATAATATCAATCAAAAAATTAGCTTATATTGAACAAATATTATGTTTTATTCTTAAGATTATTATAACCAAAATATTGAGGATAAATATTAAATTTAAATTGATAAAAAAATTTAAAATGATTATGTAATATCAAAAGCTATAACCTTAAAAAATGAGATAAAATTCATAAAATAAATTTTTTTTCTTTGTATATTTTTAAACTAAAATCCTAAACCTCTAGACTCCTAAACTCTTAAATCCGTAAAGTCATAAACTTATAAACCTCTAAACTACTAAACTTCTAAACTACTAAACTCCTAAACCCCTAAACTACTAAACTCCTTAACTCATAATCATCAAATCTTTTTAACTCTTAAACTGTTAAGCCCCATAAACTCCTAAACTGCCACACCACGTAAACTCCTAATCTCCTAAACTCATAAATCCTAAATTTTAAACCCTAATCATTAATTTTTTTTCATAATAATAATATAAATAAATATATTCATCAATTAACAAAAATATTTATTAATATTTTTACAAAAATTATTTTGAGTATGACAAATATAATTTTAAAAAATATTATTTATCATTTAGAGGTTATATATACTTAGGAAAAGAAGTAAAAAATTTAAAAGTCAAATATTATTATTAAGTAATATGTTTCATTTAGATTTTGAATTATTTTATTATTTTAATTATATTTTAATAATTTTTTATCTCATTTCTAATAGTTTATTAATTTATTTTTTGGTCAATATTATAATATCAATCAAAAAACTAACTTATATTTTTACTAACATGATTCATTATTATTAAATTTATTATAACTGAAATATTGAGTGTAAATATTAAATTCAGATTGGCAAACAAAATTTTAAATATTATTATGTTTCTAAATACTATAACTTTAAAATGAGACAAATTTCATAAAATAGAAATTTTTTCTTAGTACAGTTTTAAAACTAAACATTTAAATCTCTAAACCCCTAAACTTTTAAATTCTTAAACACCTAAATCCTAAACTCCTAAATCTCTAAAACCCTAAACCCCTAAATTCCTAAATTCTTAAACACCTAAATCCTTAACTCCCTAAACTCTTAAATCTCTAAAACTTTAAACCCCTAAACACCTAAATCCCTAAAAGCCTAAACACCTTAATCCCTGAACCCCTAAACCCCTAAAACCCTAAACCCCTAAATTTCTAAAACCCTAACCCCCTAAATCCCTAAATTCTTAAAACCCTAAACCCCTAAATCCCTAAAACTTTAAACCCCTAAATCCCTAAAACTTTAAACCCCATAAATCCCTAAAACTTTAAACCCCTCAACTCCTAAACCATTAAACTTCTAAACCCCCATAAACCCCTAAACCCAACACTTCATTTTTTTTGTTAAGATTATAATATTAAAAAAATATTTATTTATATTTGTACTAACAAAGTATATTATTTATAATTTTTTTAACTAAAATTTTGATAATTAAATTTATTATCAGGGACACAGATATAATTTAAAAATATAAATTGATAATCTAGAGACTATATTATCCTAGGAAAAGAAACAATAATTTAAAAGTTAAAAAATATTATTTAGTAATATGTTTCCATTAGATTTTGAATTATTTTAAGTTTTATAAATATAATTAAATAATTATTCATCTCATTTATATTAGTTTATTAATTTATTTTTGGTTATTATAATATTAATTAAAAAACTAGCTTATATTTGAACTAAAATTATGCATTATTATTAAAATTAATATAACTAAAATATTGAATATAAATATTAAATTTAGATTGGAAAAAAAAAATTAAAAATTATTATGTTTTCAAATACTATAACCATAAAATTGAGACAAAATTCATAAAATAAATATTTTTTTTAGTACATATTTTAAACTTAACTTCTAAAATCCAAAACGTCTAAACTTCTAAACTCTTAAACCCTTAAAATCCCTCTACTTCTAAACTAATAAACCTATGAACTCAAACCATTAAACTTGTAAAATCCTCATCCCCTAATCCTTTAAACACTTAAAGCCCTCGACTCTTAAACTACTAAACCTCTAAATTACTAAATCTCAAACTCTTAAATGGCTAATTTTCTAACAGCCTAATCCCCTAAACTCCCAAATCCCTAAATCCTAAAACTTATTTTTTTATTATGATTATAATATTAACAAATATATTTATCAATATTTTTACTAACAAAATATATTATTTATAAGTTTATTTTTATTAATATTGATTATAAAATTTATTATGAGTGACACAAATATAATTTAAAATTTTCTATTTATCATCAAATGGATATATAATACTAGGAAAAGAAATAAAAATGTTAAAGTAAAATTATTTTTAATAATATGTTTCACTTAGTTTTTGAATAATTTTAAGAATTCTAATTATATTTTAAAAATTAGTTATATTATTTATGAAAGTTTCTTAATTTATTTTTTTGTTATAGTTGTAATATTAATCAAAAAATCATCTTATATTTACCTAATATAATATATTATTTATAAAATTATTATAACTAAAATATTGAGTATAAATATTAAAATAAATTGATAAGAAAAAAGTTAAAATTATCTTTCCAAATGTTAGCTTAAAGAATGAGCCAAATTTTAAAAAATAAAATTTTGTTCATAATACATTTTTTTAACCAAATCTCTAAACTCCTAAATTCGTAAACCTCATTTTTTTTTATCTTAGTTATAATATTAACAAATAATTTATCTATGTTTACTAATAAAATCATTAAAATATATTATTTATAAGATTATTTTAATTGACAAATTGATTATATTATTTATTATGAGTAAAAAAATATAATTAAAAAAATAATTATCCATATGCTATATACTAATTAAAAAAGAAAAAAAAAATTTACAAGTTATATATTTTTGTTAATATATTTTTATTATATTTTGAACTATTTTAAATATTCTAATTTTATTTTAATAATTATTTATCATATTTTTCGGTAATGAATTAAATATTAAGAAAAACAATTTTCGCCAACTACATAACCAAATTGATTGTTTACATTTTACAATTAATTTTACCTTATACACATAGCATTTTTTTAAAATTTGCAGATTTAATAAAAGGATCTTTTTTCCTAAAATAAAATTTTTAATAGATAATATTTTAGAATACAAATCAAAAAATCTTAGTTAAACAAATATATAAATCATTTAAAATCGACATGGAAATTAAAATATAATGAAAAACAAAAATCTAGATATAGCAATTTGACAACGTTTAAACTTATTTGGTTGGCCACATCATTTTAAGATGTAGCCTTCAAAAATAAAAAGTAAGCCGTTTGGCAGCAGTGAGTACACGGTATTCTTTAGTAAAAGGCGAAAGAATAATTCGCTTTGTACTCGCTGCGCGGCGATATTCAGCATCCTCTCTTGGCTTTCATTTTTATAAGATCATGTATCGTTTTTCTCTTATATTTTTCGATGTGGGCCAATCGCGAAAGTGCGAAATTGAAATAACTCGGAACGGAAAGCAAGTCCGCATTTCCTGCAACGATGTGCAGGATCCAGGTCGTGCCAATGGCCGGGCATGTAAAATAAATTTAATTAAATTTTAAAGAAAATTAATTTGGACATAATCGAAATTAAATTTTTGATTTTTAAAACTTTAAAACTAAAATTCAAAATTTAATTTGGGCAAAATTTTTAAAATCTATAACGGTCTAAAAATTAAAATTAAATTGAAATTGAATTTTTTAAGTGCCCCTTTTGGGACCCACCAAGACCTTTACTTATGGAAGAGATGATTGTCCATTTAATAACTTATGAAAATATTCATAATGAATGGTATTTATTATTACAATAGTTAGAGCGTGTTTGTTTTTTTTTTGGCTAAATGATGAAACTAATTTGACTTTTTTCCATTTAGAAAAATCTCACTCTCACACAATCAAAACCATCACTTCAATCTCTGCTTATCTATTCAGTATTAATTAAAAAAAAATGACTCAATAATTAATACAATTACGTACTATTCATTATTAATCTCAAAAAAAATTCTATTCAACATTAATAAAAAAAAAACAAACACCACCTTAATATATTTTTAGATCTTATACATATGATAAAGTGATGATATATTAGTCTTTACACCATATATATCAGACATTCAAAATTATGAGATATGAAACATAAATGAAAAATGAGAATTCTAAATGTCTCATAAACAATGTGTTGAGTTTGCTCGAGTTGGATATATCGAGTTTTATTTAGTTAATATTATTTTAATTTTTAAAATAGTAAGATATAGATTATTTTAATACAAAATATTTTATTTTTTAGTTAATATCATTCTTGTTTTTCCTTTTTTTTTTGCAAAGAAAGTGACCAATAATGCAATATAATTTCATGAGGGAAGTATTAATTAGGAATTTTATTAGAAAATAAATAGAAATAATGTTCTAAAAATTTATATTATATCAGTCACTACACTTGGAAAAAAATTATTATAATTGAAGAACTAAAGTGATGAGTACTACCTTAATGTTGTAGGTTTTATCATAATTTTGCTCTTAAGGTAGTACCTACAGTGCTACCTTAAATTCGCTCTTAAGGTAGTACCTACAGTACATACAATAAATAAAGATAGTATTTTTCATTTTATTTCCTTAATCATATTAATTTTTGTTCAAGTGTGCAGAATGATATAATATCAATTCTTAGTACATTATTCTCATTTATTTTTAAATTAATTACCTAAAACATATTTCTCATTAATTCCATTTGTTCAAATTTAAAAATAATAGGAAAAAATAAAAGATTCTCTCTTCAGTTAGGATTTTGGATGGGATAATTACCCCATAAACTTTATAAAATAAAATGACAAAAAAGAAAAATAAAACAAGAATATTTTTATCTTATAAAAGAAGGCTTTTCAACTTGTGTGTGCATTCTTCACGAAAATAGAAACAAAACCAAAAAATAAATAGAACATTATAGGTTTTTCATGTGGTTAGACAAAAGGGAAATTTTTTAAAAAAAATATTATAGTAATGCATTTGAAATAAGTTGTAACATTATTAAGAGAAGTTTCTGGGAATATTTACCTAGAGAATAATGTTGAATGATATCCAAAATAGTCTTGCCAAAATCTTAGGTTTATGTATTTCTTATAAATTTTATGATTTTTAGAATTTTATATTACTAAAAAAGTAATATTAGTTCAAACTATTTTTTTTTTTTTGATATTTAGTACATGTAAATAAGCCTTTAGTATAGTTGTTCATATACGTGTTGTATAAATTGGACTTAAAATAATTTCAAGTGCATATTGGATTTTTTGATTTGAAATGGATTGAAGCATTCTGGATTTTTAACATATATACTCAATTTCAATAAAAATGACTCTTCAGACTTAAACTTAGAGATGATGATTCTCAAATGAGATACAATGCTCAATTAGTAATTAAAGGGTCAAGTCAAAAGGAATAAATCTAGAAATTGATAATCTCTTCATAAATTTAGAATATGCTCAGTTGGTAGATAATCTCTTCGTTTTGATCAATTCTGAGTCAACTACTAGCTTGAATTTAGAAATTAATTTATGAAGATAAATATCTTTTTTATAGTGGCCTTGAAAAGATTTTCTATATGAATTAATTTGTGAGATTCATGATAGAAAGAAAAGAATATTTCATATTTAAAGTAAAATAGAGCTTGTATGAAATTAAGCAAGTTCCTAGGAAGTAGTACAATACATTTTATTTGATCATGGAGTCTCATGACTTTTAGCACACCTCTAGTAACTACTATATATTTATTAATTATTAGTTAGATAATAATTGAATTATACTTTTACTATATATTAATGACAAGCTAATCATTGGTCATAACAGAACATAAATTGACAAGCTCAAGGGGGAGCTAAGAAAAGTATTTTTCTATGAAATACTCAAGTCTAGCCAAGCATATTCTAGATGTCATCGCCATCCGAGATAAGTCTTCTAGGCATATCTAGTTATCTCAAGAATATTATAACTGTATAGTTCCTGAAATATTTCTAAGTCGATCTCAGCCCACTTTGCAAAACATTTAAAGCTAAGTATAGACTATTATCTCATGTCTAATGAGGTAAAAAGAAACATGAGTCAAATTCCTTATACCTCAGTTGTCAGTAGTTTTATGTATGTTATGATCTATACTAGATAGATATACCACATGGTGTCAGTGTTGTCAATCACTTTTTCACCAACCCGAGCAAGTACCACCAGACTATAGTGAAATTTGTCTTGAGGTATCTATTATTTATTCTTGTCGAATATAATAATTCTGATATGACTAATTATTTAGATTTAAATAGATATGCCTCAGATTATATAATAGCCTTTGGAGGAGGAGCAATATCCTAATAATTCAACCTCTAGAAGTGGATAATAATATATAT